>JAVHZZ010000056.1:600000-794112 GCA_036250195.1 Mixophyes australis
TGAATTGAATCATGAATCATGAATCGAATCATGAATCATGAATTGAATCATGAATCATGAATTGAATCATGAATTGAATCATGAATCATGAATTGAATCATGAATCATGAATCATGAATTGAATCATGAATCATGAATCACGAATCATGAATTATGAATCATGAATCATGAATTGAATCATGAATCATGAATCGAATCATGAATCATGAATTGTATCATGAATCATGAATTATGAATCATGAATCATGAATTGAATCATGAATCATGAATCGAATCATGAATCATGAATTGTATCATGAATCATGAATCGAATCATGAATCATGAATTATGAATCATGAATTGAATCATGAATCATGAATCACGAATTGAATCATGAATCATGAATCATGAATTGATTCATGAATCATGAAACATGAATTGAATCATGAATTATGAATTATGAATCATGAATTGAATCATGAATTATGAATCATGAATATAATCATGAATCATGAATCATAAATCATGAATTGAATTATGAATCATAAATCATGAATTGAATCATGAATTGAATCATGAATCATGAATTAAATCATGGATCATAAATTGAATCATGAATCATAAATTGAATCATGAATCATGAATCGAATCATGAAACGAATCTTGACTCGCTTAATGAATTGAATCATGAATCATGAATCGAATCATGAATCATGAATCATGAATTGAAACATGAATCATGAATCATGAATTGAATCATGAATCATGAATTGAATCATGAATCATGAATCATGAATCGAATCATGAATCATGAATCATGAATTGAATCATGAATCATGAATCATGAATTGAATCATGAATTGAATCATGAATCATGAATCATGAATTGAATAATGAATAATGAATCATGAATCATGAATTGAATCATGAATTATGAATTATGAATTGAATAATGAATCATGAATCATGAATTGAATCATGAATCATGAATTGAATCATGAATCATGAATCAGGAATTGAATCATGAATAATGAATCATGAATCATGAATTGAATCATGAATTATGAATTATGAATTGAATAATGAATCATGAATCATGAATTGAATAATGAATCATGAATCATCAATTGAATCATGAATTATGAATTATGAATTGAATAATGAATCATGAATCATGAATTGAATCATGAATCATGAATTGAATCATGAATCATGAATCATGAATTGAATCATGAATAATGAATCATGAATCATGAATTGAATCATGAATTATGAATTGAATAATGAATCATGAATCATGAATTGAATAATGAATCATGAATCATCAATTGAATCATGAATCATGAATTGAATCATGAATCATCAATTGAATCATGAATCATGAATCATGAATTATGAATCATGAATTATGAATCATGAATCGAATCATGAATCATGAATCATAAACTGAATCATGAATCATTAATCATGAATTGAATCATGAATTGAAGCATGAATCATGAATCATGAATTGAATCATGAATCATGAATCAAGAATCATGAATCATTAATTGAATCATGAATCATGAATCATGAATTAAATCATGGATCATAAATTGAATCATGAATCATGAATCTAATCATGAATCATTAATTGAATCATGAATCATGAATCATGAATTAAATCATGGATCATAAATTGAATCATGAATCATGAATCTAATCATGAATCATGAATATTGAATCGAATCATGAATTGAATCATGAATCGATTAATGAATTGAATCATGAATCATGAATCGAATCATGAATCATGAATCATGAATTGAATCATGAATCATGAATCATGAATTAAATCATGAATTGAATCATGAATCATGAATTGAATCATGAATTGAATCATGAATCATGAATCATGAATTGAATCATGAATTGAATCATGAATCATGAATTGAATCATGAATTGAATCATGAATCATGAATCATGAATTGAATCATGAATCATGAATCACAAATCATGAATTATGAATCATGAATCATGAATTGAATCATGAATCATGAATCGAATCATGAATCATGAATTGTATCATGAATCATGAATTATGAATCATGAATCATGAATTGAATCATGAATCATGAATCGAATCATGAATCATGAATTGTATCATGAATCATGAATCGAATCATGAATCATGAATTATGAATCATGAATTGAATCATGAATCATGAATCACGAATTAAATCATGAATCATAAATCATGAATTGAATCATGAATCATTAATCATGCATTGAATCATGAATCATGAATTGAATCATGAATCATGAATTGAATCAAGAATCATGAATCATGAATCATAAATTGAATTAAATCATGAATCATGAATTGAATCATGAATCATGAACCATGAATTGAATCATGAATCATGAATCATGAATTGAATCATGAATCATGAATCATGAATTGATTCATGAATCATGAAACATGAATTGAATCATGAATTATGAATTATGAATCATGAATTGAATCATGAATTATGAATCATGAATATAATCATGAATCATAAATCATGAATTGAATTATGAATAATAAATCATGAATTGAATCATGAATTGAATCATGAATCATGAATTAAATCATGGATCATAAATTGAATCATGAATCATGAATCGAATCATGAATCGAATCTTGACTCGCTTAATGAATTGAATCATGAATCATGAATCGAATCATGAATCATGAATCATGAATTGAAACATGAATCATGAATCATGAATTGAATCATGAATCATGAATCGAATCATGAATCATGAATTGAATTATGAATCATGAATCATGAATTGAATCATGAATTGAATCATGAATCATGAATTGAATAATGAATAATGAATCATGAATCATGAATTGAATCATGAATTATGAATTATGAATTGAATAATGAATCATGAATCATGAATTAAATCATGAATCATGAATTGAATCATGAATCATGAATCAGGAATTGAATCATGAATAATGAATCATGAATTGAATCATGAATTATGAATTATGAATTGAATAATGAATCATGAATCATGAATTGAATAATGAATCATGAATCATCAATTGAATCATGAATCATCAATTGAATCATGAATCATGAATCATGAATTATGAATCATGAATTGAATCATGAATTATGAATCATGAATCAAATCATGAATCATGAATCATAAATTGAATCATGAATCATGAATCATGAATTGAATCATGAATCATTAATCATGCATTGAATCATGAATCATGAATTGAATCATGAATCATGAATTGAATCAAGAATCATGAATCATGAATTGAATTAAATCATGAATCATGAATTGAATCATGAATCATGAACCATGAATTGAATCATGAATCATGAACCATGAATTGAATCATGAATCATGAATCATGAATTGAATCATGAATCATGAATCATGAATTGAATCATGAATCATGAATTGAATCATGAATCATGAATCGAATCATGAATTGAATCATGAATCATGAATCATGAACTGAATCATGAATCATGAATTATGAATCATGAATCTAATCATGAATCATGAATCTTGAATCGAATAATGAATTGAATCATGAATCGATTAATGAATTGAATCATGAATCATGAATCGAATCATGAATCATGAATCATGAATTGAATCATGAATCATGAATTGAATCATGAATTGAATCATGAATCATGAATTGAATCATGAATTGAATCATGAATCATGAATCATGAATTGAATCACGAATCATGAATTATGAATCATGAATCATGAATCATGAATCGAATCATGAATCATGAATTGTATCATGAATCATGAATTATGAATCATGAATCATGAATTGAATCATGAATCATGAATCGAATCATGAATCATGAATTGTATCATGAATCATGAATCGAATCATGAATCATGAATTATGAATCATGAATTGAATCATGAATCACGAATTAAATCATGAATCATAAATCATGAATTGAATCATGAATCATTAATCATGCATTGAATCATGAATCATGAATCATGAATTGAATCATGAATCATGAATTGAATCATGAATCATGAATTGAATCATGAATCATGAATTGAATCATGGATCATGAATTGAATCATGAATCATGAATCATGAATTGAATCATGAATCATGAATCGAATCATGAATCATGAATCATGAATTGAATCATGAATCATGAATTGAATCATAAATCATGAATCATGAATTGAATCATGAATCATGAATTGAATCATGAATCATGAATTGAATCATGAATCATGAATCATGAATTGAATCATGAATTGAATCATGAATCATGAATTGAATCATGAATCATGAATCATGAATTGAATCATGAATCATGAATTGAATCATGAATTGAATCATGAATTAAATAACGAATCATGAATTGAATCATGAATCATGAATTGAATCATGAATCATGAATTGAATCATGAATCATGAATTGAATCATGAATCATGAATTGAATCATGAATTATGAATTAGCAATTATGAATTGAATAATGAATTATGAATTATCAATTATGAATTGAATAATGAATCATGAATCATGAATTGAATCATGAATCATGAATTAAATCATGAATCATGAATCATGAATTGAATAATGAATTATGAATTATGAATCATGAATTGAATCATGAATCAGGAATAATGAATTGAATCATGAACTGAATCATGAATCATGAATCATAAATTAAATCATGAATCATGAATTGAATCATGAATCATGAATCATGAATTGAATCATGAATCATGAATTGAATCATGAATCATTAATTGAATCATGAATCATGAATCATGAATTCAATAATGAATCATGAATTAAATCATGAATCATGAATTTAATCATGAATTATGAATTGAATCATGAATCATGAATTGAATCATGAATCGAATCATGAATCATGAATTGAATCATGAATCATGAATCATGAATCATGAATTGATTCATGAATCATGAAACATGAATTGAATCATGAATTATGAATTATGAATCATGAATTGAATCATGAATTATGAATCATGAATATAATCATGAATCATAAATCATGAATTGAATTATGAATCATAAATCATGAATTGAATCATGAATTGAATCATGAATCATGAATTAAATCATGGATCATAAATTGAATCATGAATCATAAATTGAATCATGAATCATGAATCGAATCATGAATCGAATCTTGACTCGCTTAATGAATTGAATCATGAATCATGAATCGAATCATGAATCATGAATCATGAATTGAAACATGAATCATGAATCATGAATTGAATCATGAATCATGAATCGAATCATGAATCATGAATCATGAATTGAATCATGAATCATGAATCATGAATTGAATCATGAATTGAATCATGAATCATGAATCATGAATTGAATAATGAATAATGAATCATGAATCATTAATTGAATCATGAATTATGAATTATGAATTGAATAATGAATCATGAATCATGAATTGAATCATGAATCATGAATTGAATCATGAATCAGGAATTGAATCATGAATAATGAATCATGAATTGAATCATGAATTATGAATTATGAATTGAATAATGAATCATCAATCATGAATTGAATAATGAATCATGAATCATCAATTGAATCATGAATCATCAATTGAATCATGAATCATGAATCATGAATTATGAATCATGAATTGAATCATGAATTATGAATCATGAATCAAATCATGAATCATGAATCATAAATTGAATCATGAATTGAATCATGAATCATTAATCATGCATTGAATCATGAATCATGAATTGAATCATGAATCATGAATTGAATCAAGAATCATGAATCATGAATCATGAATTGAATTAAATCATGAATCATGAATTGAATCATGAATCATGAACCATGAATTGAATCATGAATCATGAATCATGAATTGAATCATGAATCATGAATCATGAATTGAATCATGAATCATGAATTGAATCATGAATCATGAATCGAATCATGAATCATGAATTGAATCATGAATCATGAATCATGAACTGAATCATGAATCATGAATTATGAATCATGAATCTAATCATGAATCATGAATCTTGAATCGAATAATGAATTGAATCATGAATCGATTAATGAATTGAATCATGAATCGAATCATGAATCATGAATCATGAATTGAATCATGAATCATGAATCATGAATTGAATCATGAATTGAATCATGAATCATGAATTGATTCATGAATTGAATCATGAATCATGAATCATGAATTGAATCACGAATCATGAATTATGAATCATGAATCATGAATCATGAATCGAATCATGAATCATGAATTGTATCATGAATCATGAATTATGAATCATGAATCATGAATTGAATCATGAATCATGAATCGAATCATGAATCATGAATTGTATCATGAATCATGAATCGAATCATGAATCATGAATTATGAATCATGAATTGAATCATGAATCACGAATTAAATCATGAATCATAAATCATTAATTGAATCATGAATCATTAATCATGCATTGAATCATGAATCATGAATCATGAATTGAATCATGAATCATGAATTGAATCATGAATCATGAATTGAATCATGAATCATGAATTGAATCATGGATCATGAATTGAATCATGAATCATGAATCATGAATTGAATCATGAATCATGAATCGAATCATGAATCATGAATCATGAATTGAATCATGAATCATGAATCATGAATTGAATCATAAATCATGAATCATGAATTGAATCATGAATCATGAATTGAATCATGAATCATGAATTGAATCATGAATCATGAATCATGAATTGAATCATGAATTGAATCATGAATCATGAATTGAATCATGAATCATGAATCATGAATTGAATCATGAATCATGAATTGAATCATGAATTAAATAACGAATCATGAATTGAATCATGAATCATGAATTGAATCATGAATCATGAATTGAATCATGAATCATGAATTGAATCATGAATCATGAATTATCAATTATGAATTGAATAATGAATTATGAATTATCAATTATGAATTGAATAATGAATCATGAATCATGAATTGAATCATGAATCATGAATTAAATCAAGAATCATGAATCATGAATTGAATAATGAATTATGAATTATGAATCATGAATTGAATCATGAATCAGGAATAATGAATTGAATCATGAACTGAATCATGAATCATGAATCATGAATCATAAATTAAATCATGAATCATGAATTGAATCATGAATCATGAATCATGAATTGAATCATGAATCATGAATTGAATCATGAATCATTAATTGAATCATGAATCATGAATCATGAATTCAATAATGAATCATGAATTAAATCATGAATCATGAATTTAATCATGAATTATGAATTGAATCATGAATCATGAATTGAATCATGAATCAAATCATGAATCATGAATTGAATCATGAATCATGAATCATGAATTGAATTAAATCATGAATCATGAATTGAATCATGAATCATGAATCATGAATTGAATCATGAATCATGAATTGAATCATGAATTATGAATTATGAATTGAATAAGGAATCATGAATTGAATAATGAATCATGAATCATCAATTGAATCATGAATCATCAATTGAATCATGAATCGAATCATGAATCATGAATCATAAATTGAATCATGAATCATGAATCATAAATCATGAATCATGAATTGAATCATGGATCATTAATCATGAATTGAATCATGAATCATGAATTGAATCATGATTCATGAATCATGAATTGAATCATGAATCAAGAATCATGAATTGAATCATTAATCATGAATCATGAATTGACTCATGAATTAAATTAATGAATTATGAATTGAATCATGAATCATGAATTGAATCATGAATCATGAATCGAATCATGAATCATGAATTGAATCATGAATCATAAATCATGAATTAAATCATGGATCATAAATTGAATCATGAATCATGAATCTAATCATGAATCATGAATCTTGAATCGAATCATGAATTGAATCATGAATCGATTAATGAATTGAATCATGAATCATGAATCGAATCATGAATCATGAATTGAATCATGAATCATAAATTGAATCATGAATCATGAATCATAAATTGAATCATGAATCATGAATCATGAATTGAATCATGAATCATTAATCATGAATTGAATCATGAATTGAAGCATGAATCATGAATCATGAATCATGAATCATGAATTGAATCATGAATCATGAATCAAGAATCATGAATTGAATCATGAATTAAATTAATGAATTATGAATTGAATCATGAATCATGAATTGAATCATGAATCATGAATTGAATCATGAATCATGAATCATGAATTAAATCATGGATCATAAATTGAATCATGAATCATGAATCTAATTATGAATCATGAATCTTGAATCGAATCATGAATTGAATCATGAATCGATTAATGAATTGAATCATGAATCATGAATCATGAATTGAATCATGAATCATGAATCATGAATTGAATCATGAATTGAATCATGAATCATGAATTGAATCATGAATCACGAATCATGAATTATGAATCACGAATCATGAATTGAATCATGAATCATGAATCGAATCATGAATCATGAATTGTATCATGAATCATGAATTATGAATCATGAATCATGAATTGAATCATGAATCATGAATCGAATCATGAATCATGAATTGTATCATGAATCATGAATCGAATCATGAATCATGAATTATGAATCATGAATTAAATCATGAATCATGAATCACGAATTAAATCATGAATCATAAATCATGAATTGAATCATGAATCATTAATCATGCATTGAATCATGAATCATGAATTGAATCATTAATCATGAATTGAATCATAAATCATGAATTGAATCATGAATTGAATCATGGATCATGAATTGAATCATGAATCATGAATCATGAATTGAATCATGAATCATGAATCGAATCATGAATCATGAATTGAATCATGAATCATGAATCATGAATTGAATCATAAATCATAAATCATGAATTGAATCATGAATCATGAATTGAATCATGAATCATGAATCATGAATCATGAATTGAATCATGAATCATGAATCATGAATTGAATCATGAATTGAATCATGAATCATGAATTGAATCATGAATTGAATCATGAATCATGAATCATGAATTGAATCATGAATCAAGAATTGAATCATGAATCATGAATTGAATCATGAATTGAATAACGAATCATGAATTGAATCATGAATCATGAATTGAATCATGAATCATGAATTAAATCATGAATCATGAATCATGAATTATCAATTATGAATTGAATAATGAATCATGAATCATGAATTGAATCATGAATCATGAATTAAATCATGAATCATGAATCATGAATTGAATCATGAATCATGAATTAAATCATGAATCATGAATCATGAATTAAATCATGAATTATGAATTATGAATCATGAATTGAATCATGAATCAGGAATAATGAATTGAATCATGAACTGAATCATGAATCATGAATCATAAATTAAATCATGAATCATGAATTGAATCATGAATCATTAATCATGAATTGAATCATGAATCATGAATTGAATCATGAATCATTAATCATGAATTGAATCATGAATCATGAATTGAATCATGAATCATGAATTGAATCATGAATCATGAATTGAATCATGAATCATGAATCATGAATTCAATAATGAATCATGAATTGAATCATGAATTGAATTATGAATTGAATCATGAATTGAATCATGAATCGAATCATGAATCATGAATTGAATCATGAATCATGAATCATGAATTGAATCAAGAATCATGAATCATGAATTGAATTAAATCATGAATCATGAATTGAATCATGAATCATGAATAATGAATTAAATCATGAATCAAGAATCATGAATCATGAATTGAATCATGAATCATGAATCACGAATTAAATCATGAATCATAAATCATGAATTGAATCATGAATCATTAATCATGCATTGAATCATGAATCATGAATTGAATCATGAATCATGAATTGAATCATGAATTGAATCATGGATCATGAATTGAATCATGAATCATGAATCATGAATTGAATCATGAATCATGAATCGAATCATGAATCATGAATTGAATCATGAATCATGAATCATGAATTGAATCATAAATCATGAATCATGAATTGAATCATGAATCATGAATTAAATCATGAATCATGAATCATGAATCATGAATTGAATCATGAATCATGAATCATGAATTGAATCATGAATCATGAATTGAATCATGAATTGAATCATGAATCATGAATTGAATCATGAATCAAGAATTGAATCATGAATCATGAATCATGAATTGAATCATGAATTGAATCATGAATCATGAATTGAATCATGAATCATGAATTGAATCATGAATCATGAATTGAATCATGAATCATGAATTGAATCATGAATCATGAATTATCAATTATGAATTGAATAATGAATCATGAATCATGAATTGAATCATGAATCATGAATTAAATCATGAATCATGAATCGAATCATGAATCATGAATTGTATCATGAATCATGAATCGAATCATGAATCATGAATTATGAATCATGAATTGAATCATGAATCATGAATCACGAATTAAATCATGAATCATAAATCATTAATTGAATCATGAATCATTAATCATGCATTGAATCATGAATCATGAATTGAATCATGAATCATGAATTGAATCAAGAATCATGAATCATGAATTGAATTAAATCATGAATCATGAATTGAATCATGAATCATGAACCATGAATTGAATCATGAATCATGAATCATGAATTGAATCATGAATCATGAATTGATTCATAAATCATGAAACATGAATTGAATCATGAATTATGAATTATGAATCATGCATTGAATCATGAATTATGAATCATGAATATAATCATGAATCATAAATCATGAATTGAATTATGAATCATAAATCATGAATTGAATCATGAATTGAATCATGAATCATGAATTAAATCATGGATCATAAATTGAATCATGAATCATAAATTGAATCATGAATCATGAATCGAATCATGAATCGAATCTTGACTCGCTTAATGAATTGAATCATGAATCATGAATCGAATCATGAATCATGAATCATGAATTGAAACATGAATCATGAATCATGAATTGAATCATGAATTGAATCATGAATCATGAATCATGAATTGAATAATGAATAATGAATCATGAATCATGAATTGAATCATGAATTATGAATTATGAATTGAATAATGAATCATGAATCATGAATTGAATCATGAATCATGAATTGAATCATGAATCATGAATCAGGAATTGAATCATGAATAATGAATCATGAATTGAATCATGAATTATGAATTATGAATTGAATAATGGATCATGAATCATGAATTGAATAATGAATCATGAATCATCAATTGAATCATGAATCATCAATTGAATCATGAATCATGAATCATGAATTATGAATCATGAATTGAATCATGAATTATGAATCATGAATCGAATCATGAATCATGAATCATAAATTGAATCATGAATCATGAATCATGAATTGAATCATGAATCATTAATCATGCATTGAATCATGAATCATGAATTGAATCATGAATCATGAATTGAATCAAGAATCATGAATTGAATTAAATCATGAATCATGAATTGAATCATGAATCATGAACCATGAATTGAATCATGAATCATGAATCATGAATTGAATCATGAATCATGAATTGAATCATGAATCATGAATTGAATCATGAATCATGAATCGAATCATGAATCATGAATTGAATCATGAATCATGAATCATGAACTGAATCATGAATCATGAATTATGAATCATGAATCTAATCATGAATCATGAATCTTGAATCGAATCATGAATTGAATCATGAATCGATTAATGAATTGAATCATGAATCATGAATCGAATCATGAATCATGAATCATGAATTGAATCATGAATCATGAATTGAATCATGAATTGAATCATGAATCATGAATTGAATCATGAATTGAATCATGAATCATGAATCATGAATTGAATCACGAATCATGAATTATGAATCATGAATCATAAATCATGAATCGAATCATGAATCATGAATTGTATCATGAATCATGAATTATGAATCATGAATCATGAATTGAATCATGAATCATGAATCGAATCATGAATCATGAATTGTATCATGAATCATGAATCGAATCATGAATCATGAATTATGAATCATGAATTGAATCATGAATCACGAATTAAATCATGAATCATAAATCATGAATTGAATCATGAATCATTAATCATGCATTGAATCATGAATCATGAATCATGAATTGAATCATGAATCATGAATTGAATCATGAATCATGAATTGAATCATGAATCATGAATTGAATCATGAATCATGAATTGAATCATGAATCATGAATCGAATCATGAATCATGAATCATGAATTGAATCATGAATCATGAATTGAATCATAAATCATGAATCATGAATTGAATCATGAATCATGAATTGAATCATGAATCATGAATTGAATCATGAATCATGAATCATGAATTGAATCATGAATTGAATCATGAATCATGAATTGAATCATGAATCATGAATCATGAATTGAATCATGAATCATGAATTGAATCATGAATTGAATCATGAATTAAATAACGAATCATAAATTGAATCATGAATCATGAATTGAATCATGAATCATGAATTGAATCATGAATCATAAATTATCAATTATGAATTGAATAATGAATTATGAATTATCAATTATGAATTGAATAATGAATCATGAATCATGAATTGAATCATGAATCATGAATTAAATCATGAATCATGAATCATGAATTGAATAATGAATTATGAATTATGAATCATGAATTGAATCATGAATCAGGAATAATGAATTGAATCATGAATCATAAATTAAATCATGAATCATGAATTGAATCATGATTCATGAATCATGAATTGAATCATGAATCATCAATTGAATCATGAATCATGAATCATGAATTCAATAATGAATCATGAATTAAATCATGAATCATGAATTGAATCATGAATTATGAATTGAATCATGAATCATGAATTGAATCATGAATCGAATCATGAATCATGAATTGAATCATGAATCATGAATCATGAATCATGAATTGAATCAAGAATCATGAATCATGAATTGAATTAAATCATGAATCATGAATTGAATCATGAATCATGAATCATGAATTGAATCATGAATCATGAATTGAATCATGAATTATGAATTATGAATTGAATAAGGAATCATGAATTGAATAATGAATCATGAATCATCAATTGAATCATGAATCATCAATTGAATCATGAATCGAATCATGAATCATGAATCATAAATTGAATCATGAATCATGAATCATGAATCATAAATCATGAATCATGAATTGAATCATGGATCATTAATCATGAATTGAATCATGAATCATGAATTGAATCATGATTCATGAATCATGAATTGAATCATGAATCAAGAATCATGAATTGAATCATTAATCATGAATCATGAATTGACTCATAAATTAAATTAATGAATTATGAATTGAATCATGAATCATGAATTGAATCATGAATCATGAATCGAATCATGAATCATGAATTGAATCATGAATCATAAATCATGAATTAAATCATGGATCATAAATTGAATCATGAATCTAATCATGAATCATGAATCTTGAATCGAATCATGAATTGAATCATGAATCGATTAATGAATTGAATCATGAATCATGAATCGAATCATGAATCATGAATTGAATCATGAATCATAAATTGAATCATGAATCATGAATCATAAATTGAATCATGAATCATGAATCATGAATTGAATCATGAATCATTAATCCTGAATTGAATCATGAATTGAAGCATGAATCATGAATCATGAATTGTATCATGAATCATGAATCATGAATTGAATCATGAATCATTAATCATGAATTGAATCATGAATTGAAGCATGAATCATGAATCATGAATCATGAATCATGAATTGAATCATGAATCATGAATCAAGAATCATGAATTGAATCATGAATTAAATTAATGAATTATGAATTGAATCATGAATCATGAATTGAATCATGAATCATGAATTGAATCATGAATCATGAATCATGAATTAAATCATGGATCATAAATTGAATCATGAATCATGAATCTAATTATGAATCATGAATCTTGAATCGAATCATGAATTGAATCATGAATCGATTAATGAATTGAATCATGAATCATGAATCGAATCATGAATCATGAATTAAATCATGAATCATGAATCATGAATTGAATAATGAATTATGAATTATGAATCATGAATTGAATCATGAATCAGGAATAATGAATTGAATCATGAATCATAAATTAAATCATGAATCATGAATTGAATCATGATTCATGAATCATGAATTGAATCATGAATCATCAATTGAATCATGAATCATGAATCATGAATTCAATAATGAATCATGAATTAAATCATGAATCATGAATTGAATCATGAATTATGAATTGAATCATGAATCATGAATTGAATCATGAATCGAATCATGAATCATGAATTGAATCATGAATCATGAATCATGAATCATGAATTGAATCAAGAATCATGAATCATGAATTGAATTAAATCATGAATCATGAATTGAATCATGAATCATGAATCATGAATTGAATCATGAATCATGAATTGAATCATGAATTATGAATTATGAATTGAATAAGGAATCATGAATTGAATAATGAATCATGAATCATCAATTGAATCATGAATCATCAATTGAATCATGAATCGAATCATGAATCATGAATCATAAATTGAATCATGAATCATGAATCATGAATCATAAATCATGAATCATGAATTGAATCATGGATCATTAATCATGAATTGAATCATGAATCATGAATTGAATCATGATTCATGAATCATGAATTGAATCATGAATCAAGAATCATGAATTGAATCATTAATCATGAATCATGAATTGACTCATAAATTAAATTAATGAATTATGAATTGAATCATGAATCATGAATTGAATCATGAATCATGAATCGAATCATGAATCATGAATTGAATCATGAATCATAAATCATGAATTAAATCATGGATCATAAATTGAATCATGAATCTAATCATGAATCATGAATCTTGAATCGAATCATGAATTGAATCATGAATCGATTAATGAATTGAATCATGAATCATGAATCGAATCATGAATCATGAATTGAATCATGAATCATAAATTGAATCATGAATCATGAATCATAAATTGAATCATGAATCATGAATCATGAATTGAATCATGAATCATTAATCCTGAATTGAATCATGAATTGAAGCATGAATCATGAATCATGAATTGTATCATGAATCATGAATCATGAATTGAATCATGAATCATTAATCATGAATTGAATCATGAATTGAAGCATGAATCATGAATCATGAATCATGAATCATGAATTGAATCATGAATCATGAATCAAGAATCATGAATTGAATCATGAATTAAATTAATGAATTATGAATTGAATCATGAATCATGAATTGAATCATGAATCATGAATTGAATCATGAATCATGAATCATGAATTAAATCATGGATCATAAATTGAATCATGAATCATGAATCTAATTATGAATCATGAATCTTGAATCGAATCATGAATTGAATCATGAATCGATTAATGAATTGAATCATGAATCATGAATCGAATCATGAATCATGAATCATGAATTGAATCATGAATCATGAATTGAATCATGAATCATGAATTGAATCATGAATTGAATCATGAATCATGAATTGAATCATGAATCACGAATCATGAATTATGAATCACGAATCATGAATTGAATCATGAATCATGAATCGAATCATGAATCATGAATTGTATCATGAATCATGAATTATGAATCATGAATCATGAATTGAATCATGAATCATGAATCGAATCATGATTAATGAATTGTATCATGAATCATGAATCGAATCATGAATCATGAATTATGAATCATGAATTGAATCATGAATCATGAATCACGAATTAAATCATGAATCATAAATCATGAATTGAATCATGAATCATTAATCATGCATTGAATCATGAATCATGAATTGAATCATTAATCATGAATTGAATCATGAATCATGAATTGAATCATGAATTGAATCATGGATCATGAATTGAATCATGAATCATGAATCATGAATTTAATCATGAATCATGAATCGAATCATGAATCATGAATCATGAATTGAATCATGAATCATGAATCATGAATTGAATCATAAATCATAAATCATGAATTGAATCATGAATCATGAATTGAATCATGAATCATGAATCATGAATTGAATCATGAATCATGAATCATGAATTGAATCATGAATTGAATCATGAATCATGAATTGAATCATGAATTGAATCATGAATCATGAATCATGAATTGAATCATGAATCAAGAATTGAATCATGAATCATGAATTGAATCATGAATCATGAATTATCAATTATGAATTGAATAATGAATCATGAATCATGAATTGAATCATGAATCATGAATTAAATCATGAATCATGAATCATGAATCATGAATCATGAATTGAATCATGAATCATGAATTAAATCATGAATCATGAATCATGAATTGAATAATGAATTATGAATTATGAATCATGAATTGAATCATGAATCAGGAATAATGAATTGAATCATGAACTGAATCATGAATCATGAATCATAAATTAAATAATGAATCATGAATTGAATCATGAATCATTAATCATGAATTGAATCATGAATCATGAATTGAATCATGAATCATGAATTGAATCATGAATCATGAATTGAATCATGAATCATGAATCATGAATTCAATAATGAATCATGAATTGAATCATGAATTGAATTATGAATTGAATCATGAATTGAATCATGAATCGAATCATGAATCATGAATTGAATCATGAATCATGAATCATGAATTGAATCAAGAATCATGAATCATGAATTGAATTAAATCATGAATCATGAATTGAATCATGAATCATGAATAATGAATTAAATCATGAATCATGAATCATGAATTGAATCATGAATCATGAATCACGAATTAAATCATGAATCATAAATCATGAATTGAATCATGAATCATGAATTGAGTCATGAATCATGAATTGAATCATGAATTGAATCATGGATCATGAATTGAATCATGAATCATGAATCATGAATTGAATCATGAATCATGAATCGAATCATGATTCATGAATCATGAATTGAATCATGAATCATGAATCATGAATTGAATCATAAATCATGAATCATGAATTGAATCATGAATCATGAATTGAATCATGAATCATGAATCATGAATTGAATCATGAATCATGAATTGAATCATGAATCATGAATTGAATCATGAATTGAATCATGAATCATGAATTGAATCATGAATCAAGAATTGAATAATGAATCATGAATCAAGAATTGAATCATGAATTGAATCATGAATCATGAATTGAATCATGAATCATGAATTGAATCATGAATCATGAATTGAATCATGAATCATGAATTGAATCATGAATCATGAATTATCAATTATGAATTGAATAATGAATCATGAATCATGAATTGAATCATGAATCATGAATTAAATCATGAATCATGAATCATTAATTGAATCATGAATCATGAATTAAATCATGAATCATGAATTAAATCATGAATCATGAATCATGAATTGAATAATGAATTATGAATTATGAATCATGAATTGAATCATGAATCAGGAATAATGAATTGAATCATGAACTGAATCATGAATCATGAATCATAAATTAAATCATGAATCATGAATTGAATCATGAATCATTAATCATGAATTGAATCATGAATCATGAATTGAATCATGAATCATGAATTGAATCATGAATCATGAATTGAATCATGAATCATGAATCATGAATTCAATAATGAATCATGAATTGAATCATGAATTGAATTATGAATTGAATCATGAATTGAATCATGAATCGAATCATGAATCATGAATTGAATCATGAATCATGAATCATGAATTGAATCAAGAATCATGAATTGAATTAAATCATGAATCATGAATTGAATCATGAATCATGAATAATGAATTAAATCATGAATCAAGAATCATGAATCATGAATTGAATCATGAATTATGAATTGAATAATGAATCATGAATTGAATCATGAATCATGAGTTGAATCATGAGTTGAATCATGAATAATGAATCATGAATTAAATCATGAATTATGAACTGAATAAGGAATCATGAATCATGAATTGAATAATGAATCATGAATCATCAATTGAATCATGAATCATCAATTGAATCATGAATCATCAATTGAATCATGAATCATGATGTATGAATCATAAATTGAATCATGAATTATGAATCATGAATCGAATCATGAATCATGAATCATAAATTGAATCATGAATCATGAATCATGAATCATAAATCATGAATCATGAATCATGAATTGAATCATGAATCATTAATCATGAATTGAATCATGAATCATGAATTGAATCATGAATCATGAATCACGAATTGAATCATGAATCATGAATCAAGAATCATGAATTGAATCATGAATTAAATTAATGAATTATGAATTGAATCATGAATCATTAATTGAATCATGAATCATGAATCGAATCATGAATCATGAATTGAATCATGAATCATGAATTAAATCATGGATCATAAATTGAATCATGAATCTAATCATGAATCATGAATCTTGAATCGAATCATGAATTGAATCATGAATCGATTAATGAATTGAATCATGAATCATGAATCGAATCATGAATCATGAATCATGAATTGAATCATGAATCATGAATCATGAATTGAATCATGAATTGAATCATGAATCATGAATTGAATCATGAATTGAATCATGAATCATGAATCATGAATTGAATCATGAATCATGAATCATGAATCACGAATCATGAATAGTGAATCATGAATCATGAATTGAATCATGAATCATGAATCGAATCATGAATCATGAATTGTATCATGAATCATGAATTATGAATCATGAATCATGAATTGAATCATGAATCATGAATCGAATCATGAATCATAAATTGTATCATGAATCATGAATCATGAATCGAATCATGAATCATGAATTATGAATCATGAATTGAATCATGAATCATGAATTAAATCATGAATCATGAATCATGAATTGAATCATGAATCATTAATCATGCATTGAATCATGAATCATGAATTGAATCATGAATCATGAATTGAATCATGAATCATGAATTGAATCATGAATTGAATCATGGATCATGAATTGAATCATGAATCATGAATTGAATCAGGAATCATGAATCATGAATCATGAATTGAATCATAAATCATGAATCATGAATTGAATCATGAATCATGAATTATGAATCATGAATCATGAATTGAATCATGAATCATGAATTGAATCATGAATCATGAATTGAATCATGAATTGAATCATGAATCATGAATCATGAATTGAATCATGAATCATGAATTGAATCATGAATCATGAATTGAATCATGAATTGAATAACGAATCATTAATTGAATCATGAATCATGAATTATCAATTATGAATTGAATAATGAATCATGAATTATGAATCATGATTTGAATCATGAATCAGGAATAATGAATTGAATCATGAACTGAATCATGAATCATGAATCATGAATCATAAATTGAATCATGAATCATGAATTGAATCATGAATCATGAATCATGAATTGAATCATGTATCATGAATTGAATCATGAATCATGAATCATGAATTCAATAATGAATCATGAATTGAATCATGAATCGAATCATGAATTGAATCATGAATCATGAATTGAATCATGAATTGAATCATAAATAATAAATCATGAATTGAATCATGAATTGAATCATGAATTATGAATTGAATAATGAATCATGAATCATGAATTGAATCATGAATCATGAATCGAATCATGAATCGAATCATGAATCGAATCATGAATCATGAATCATGAAATGAATCATGAATCGTGAATCATGAATTGAATCATGAATTAAATCATGAATCATGAATCATGAATTAAATCATGAATTAAATCATGAATCATGAATCATGAATCATAAATTGAATCATGAATCATGAATCATGAATTAAATCATGAATCATGAATCGAATCATGAATCTTGAATTGAATCATGAATCATGAATTAAATCATGAATCATGAATCAAATCATGAATCATGAATTGAATCATGAATCAAATCATGAATCATGAATTGAATCATGAATCATGAATCATGAATCAAGAATCATGAATTGAACCATGAATCAGGAATCATGAAATAAATCATGAATCATGAATTGAATCATGAATCATGAATTTAATCTTGAATCATGAATCGAATCATGAATTATGAATCATGAAACAAATCATGAATTGAATCATGAATCGAATCATGAATCGAATCATGAATCATGAATCGAATCATGAATCATGAATTATGAATCATGAATTAAATCATGAATCATGAATTGAATCATGAATCATGAATTGAATCATAAATCATGAATCATAAATCATGAATCATAAATTGAATCATGAATAATGAATTGAATCATGAATCATGAATCATGAATTGAATCATGAATCATGAATTCAATCATGAATTGAATCATGAATCGAATCATGAATCATGAATCGAATCATGAATTCTGAATTGAATCATGAATCATAAATCATGAATCGAATCATAAATCATGAATCATGAATTGAATCATGAATCATGAATTGAATCATGAATCATGAATCATGAATTGAATCATGAATCATGAATCATGAATTGAATCATGAATTGTATCATGAATCATGAATTGAATCATGAATTGAATCATGAATCATGAATCATGAATTGAATCATGAATCAAGAATTGAATCATGAATCATGAATCATGAATTGAATCATGAATTGAATCATGAATTGAATAACGAATCATGAATTGAATCATGAATCATGAATTAAATCATGAATCATGAATCATGAATTGAATCATGAATCATGAATTATCAATTATGAATTGAATAAGGAATCATGAATCATGAATTGAATCATGAATCATGAATTAAATCATGAATCATGAATTGAATAATGAATTATGAATTATGAATCATGAATTGAATCATGAATCAGGAATAATGAATTGAATCATGAACTGAATCATGAATCATGAATCATTAATCATAAATTAAATCATGAATCATGAATTGAATCATGAATCATTAATCATGAATTGAATCATGAATCATGAATTGAATCATGAATCATGAATTGAATCATGAATCATGAATTAAATCATGAATCATGAATCATGAATTCAATAATGAATCATGAATTGAATCATGAATTGAATCATGAATTATGAATTGAATCATGAATTGAATCATGAATCGAATCATGAATTGAATCATGAATCATGAATCATGAATCATGAATTGAATCAAGAATCATGAATCATGAATTGAATCATGAATCATGAATCACGAATTAAATCATGAATCAAGAATCATGAATCATGAATTGAATCATGAATTATGAATTATGAATTGAATAATGAATCATGAATTGAATCATGAATCATGAGTTTAATCATGAATCATGAGTTGAATCATGAATAATGAATCATGAATTGAATCATGAATTATGAATTATGAATTGAATAAGGAATCATGAATCATGAATTGAATAATGAATCATGAATCATCAATTGAATCATGAATCATCAATTGAATCATGAATCATCAATTGAATCATGAATCATGAATCATGAATCATGATGTATGAATCATGAATTGAATCATGAATTATGAATCATGAATCGAATCATGAATCATAAATTGAATCATGAATCATGAATCATGAATCATAAATCATGAATCATGAATCATGAATTGAATCATGAATCATTAATCATGAATTGAATCATGAATCATGAATTGAATCATGAATCATGAATCATGAATTGAATCATGAATCAAGAATCATGAATTGAATCATGAATTAAATTAATGAATTATGAATTGAATCATGAATCATGAATTGAATCATGAATCATGAATCGAATCATGAATCATTAATCATGAATTGAATCATGAATCATGAATTGAATCATGAATCATGAATTGAATCATGAATCATGAATCAAGAATCATGAATTGAATCATGAATTAAATTAATGAATTATGAATTGAATCATGAATCATGAATTGAATCATGAATCATGAATCGAATCATGAATCATGAATTGAATCATGAATCATGAATCATAAATTAAATCATGGATCATAAATTGAATCATGAATCATGAATCTAATCATGAATCATGAATCTTGAATCGAATCATGAATTGAATCATGAATCGATTAATGAATTGAATCATGAATCATGAATCGAATCATGAATCATGAATCATGAATTGAATCATGAATCATGAATCATGAATTGAATCATGAATTGAATCATGAATCATGAATTGAATCATGAATTGAATCATGAATCATGAATCATGAATTGAATAATGAATCATGAATCACGAATCATGAATTATGAATCATGAATCATGAATTGAATCATGAATCATGAATCGAATCATGAATCATGAATCGAATCATGAATCATGAATTGTATCATGAATCATGAATTATGAATCATGAATCATGAATTGAATCATGAATCATGAATCGAATCATGAATCATAAATTGTATCATGAATCATGAATCATGAATCGAATCATGAATCATGAATTATGAATTGAATCATGAATCATGAATCACGAATTAAATCATGAATCATGAATCATGAATTGAATCATGAATCATTAATCATGCATTGAATCATGAATCATGAATTGAATCATGAATCATGAATTGAATCATGAATTGAATCATGGATCATGAATTGAATCATGAATCATGAAACATGAAATAAATCATGAATCATGAATTAAATCATGAATCATGAATTGAATCATGAATCATGAATCATTAATCATGAATTGAATCATAAATCATGAATCATGAATTGAATCATGAATCATGAATCATGAATTGAATCATGAATCATGAATCATGAATTGAATCATGAATCATGAATCATGAATTGAATCATGAATCATGAATTGAATCATGAATTGAATCATGAATCATGAATCATGAATTGAATCATGAATCATGAATTGAATCATGAATCATGAATCATGAATTGAATCATGAATTGAATCATGAATCATGAATCATGAATTGAATAATGAATCATGAATCACGAATCATGAATTATGAATCATGAATTGAATCATGAATCATGAATCGAATCATGAATCATGAATCGAATCATGAATCATGAATTGTATCATGAATCATGAATTATGAATCATGAATCATGAATTGAATCATGAATCATGAATCGAATCATGAATCATAAATTGTATCATGAATCATGAATCATGAATCGAATCATGAATCATGAATTATGAATTGAATCATGAATCATGAATCACGAATTAAATCATGAATCATGAATCATGAATTGAATCATGAATCATTAATCATGCATTGAATCATGAATCATGAATCATGAATTGAATCATGAATCATGAATTGAATCATGAATCATGAATTGAATCATGAATTGAATCATGGATCATGAATTGAATCATGAATCATGAATCATGAAATAAATCATGAATCATGAATTGAATCATGAATCATGAATTAAATCATGAATCATGAATTGAATCATGAATCATGAATCATTAATCATGAATTGAATCATAAATCATGAATCATGAATTGAATCATGAATCATGAATCATGAATTGAATCATGAATCATGAATCATGAATTGAATCATGAATCATGAATTGAATCATGAATTGAATCATGAATCATGAATCATGAATTGAATCATGAATCATGAATTGAATCATGAATCATGAATCATGAATTGAATCATGAATTGAATCATGAATTGAATAACGAATCATTAATTGAATCATGAATCATGAATTATCAATTATGAATTGAATAATGAATCATGAATCATGAATTAAATCATGAATCATGAATTGAATAATGAATCATGAATTATGAATCATGATTTAAATCATGAATCAGGAATAATGAACTGAATCATGAATCATGAAGCATGAATCATAAATTGAGTCATGAATCATGAATTGAATCATGAATCATTAATCATGAATTGAATCATGAATCATGAATTGAATCATGAATCATGAATTGAATCATGAATCATGAATCATGAATTCAATAATGAACCATGCATTGAATCATGAATCGAATCATGAATCATGAATCATGAATCGAATCATGAATCATAAATCATGAATCGAATCATGAATCATGAATCACGAATTGAATCATGAATTGAATCATAAATAATAAATCATGAATTGAATCATGAATCATAAATCATGAATTGAATCATGAATCATGAATTAAATCATGAATCATAATTTGAATCATGAATCATGAATCGAATCATGAATCATGAATTGAATCATAAATTGAATCATGAATCATGAATTGAATCATGAATCATGAATTGAATCATGAATAATGAATCATGAATTGAATTATGAATCATTAATCATGAATTGAATCATTAATCATGAATTGAATCATGAATCATGAATTTAATCATGAATCATAAATCATGAATTGAATTATGAATCATAAATCATGAATTGAATCATGAATTGAATCATGAATCATGAATTAAATCATGGATCATAAATTGAATCATGAATCATAAATTGAATCATGAATCATGAATTGAAACATGAATCATGAATCATGAATTGAATCATGAATCATGAATTGAATCATGAATCATGAATCATGAATTGAATCATGAATTATAAATCATGAATTGAATCATGAATTATAAATCATGAATTGAATCATGAATTGAATCATGAATCATGAATTGAATAATGAATAATGAATCATGAATCATGAATTGAATCATGAATTATGAATTGAATAATGAATCATTAATCATGAATTGAATCATTAATCATGAATTCAATCATAAATCATGAATTGAATCATGAATCATGAATTGAATCATCAATCATGAATTGAATCATGAATCATGAATCATGAATTGAATTATGAATCATTAATCATGAATTGAATCATTAATCATGAATTGAATCATGAATCATGAATTTAATCATGAATCATGAATCATGAATTGAATCATCAATCATGAATTGAATCATGAATCATGAATTGAATAATGAATCATTAATTGAATCATGAATTGAATCATGAATTATGAATTGAATCATGAATTGAATCATGAAACATGAATCATGAATTGAATCATGAATTGAATCATGAATCATGAATTGAATCAAGAATCATGAATCATGAATTGAATTAAATCATGAATCATGAATTGAATCATGAATCATGAATCATGGACCATGAATTGAATCATGAATCATGAATCATGAATTGAATCATGAATCATGAATTGATTCATGAATTATGAATCATGAATTGAATCATGAATTATGAATCATGAATATAATCATGAATCATGAATCATAAATCATGAATTGAATTATGAATCATAAATCATGAATTGAATCATGCATTGAATCATGAATCATGAATTAAATCATGGATCATAAATTGAATCATGAATCATAAATTGAATCATAAATCATGAATCATGAATCGAATCATGAAACGAATCTTGACTCGCTTAATGAATTGAATCATGAATCATGAATCGAATCATGAATCATGAATCATGAATTGAAACATGAATCATGAATCATGAATTGAATCATGAATCATGAATTAAATCATGAATCATGAATCGAATCATGAATCATGAATCATGAATTGAATCATGAATCATGAATTGAATCATGAATTAAATCATGAATCATGAATTGAATCATGAATAATGAATTATGAATTATGAATTGAATAATGAATCATGAATCATGAATTGAATCATGAATTATGAATTGGATCATGAATCATGAATTGAATCATGAATCATGAATTATGAATCATGAATTAAATCATGAATCATGAATCATGAATTGAATCATGAATCATAAATTGAATCATGAATCATGAATTGAATCATGAATCATTAATCATGAATTGAATCATGAATCATTAATCATGAATTGAATCATGAATTGAATCATGAATAATGAATCATGAATTGAATCATGAATCATGAATCATGAATCCTGAATTGAATCATGAATCATGAATCATGAATTGAATCATGAATTAAATTAATGAATTATGAATTTAATCATGAATTGAATGATGAACCATAATTCATGAATTGAATCATGAATCATGAATCGAATCATAAATCATGAATTGAATCATGAATTAAATCATGAATCATGAATTGAATCATGAATTGAATCATGAACCATGAATCATGAATTGAATCATGAATCATGAATCGAATCATGAATCATGAATTGAATCATGAATTGAATCATGAATCATGAATTGAATCATGAATTGAATCACGAATCATGAATTGAATCATGAATCATGAATTGAATCATGAATCAGGAATACAGAATTGAATCATGAATTGAATCATGAATCATGAATTGAATCATGAATCATGAATCATAAATTGAATCATGAATCATGAATCATGAATTGAATCATGAATCATTAATCATGAATTGAATCATGAATTGAATCATCAATCATGAATCATGAATTGAATCATGAATCATGAATTGAATTATGAATCATTAATCATGAATTGAATCATTAATCATATATTGAATCATAATTCATGAATTGAATCATGAATCATGAATCATGAATTGAATCATCAATCATGAATTGAATCATCAATCATGAATCATGAATTGAATAATGAATCATGAATTGAATCATGAATTGAATCATGAATCATGAATTGAATCAAGAATCATGAATCATGAATTGAATTAAATCATGAATCATGAATTGAATCATGAATCATGAATCATGAATTGAATCATGAATCATGAATCATGAATCATGAATTGAATCATGAATCATGAATCATGAATTGAATCATGAATCATGAATTGAATCATGAATCATGAATCATGAATTGAATCATCAATCATGAATTGAATCATGAATCATGAATTAAATTATGAATCATTACTTGAATCATGAATTGAATCATGAATCATGAATTGAATCATGAATCATGAATCATGAATTTAATCATCAATCATGAATTGAATCATGAATCACGAATTATGAATTGAATTATGAATCATTAATCATGAATTGAATCATTAATCATGAATTGAATCATGAATCATGAATTGAATCATGAATCATGAATCATGAATTGAATCATTAATCATGAATTGAATCATGAATCATGAATTGAATAATGAATCATTACTTGAATCATGAATTGAATCATGAATCATGAATTGAATCATGAATTGAATCATGAATAATGAATTGAATCAAGAATCATGAATCATGAATCATGAATTGAATTAAATCATGAATCATGAATTGAATCATGAATCATGAATCATGAATTGAATAATGAATCATGAATCATGAACCATGAATTGAATCATGAATCATGAATCATGAATTGAATCATGAATCATGAATCATGAATTGATTCATGAATCATGATACATGAATTAATTCATTAATTATGAATCATGAATTGAATCATGAATTATGAATCATGAATTGAATCATGAATCATGAATCATAAATCATGAATTGAATTATGAATCATAAATCATGAATTGAATCATGAATCATGAATCACGAATCATGAATTATGAATCATGAATCATGAATTGAATCATGAATCATGAATTGAATCATGAATCATGAATTGTATCATGAATCATGAATTATGAATCATGAATCATGAATTGAATCATGAATCATGAATTGAATCATGAATCATGAATCATGAAACATGAATTGAATCATGAATTGAATCATGAATTGAATCATGAATTGAATCATGAATCATGAATCATAAATCATGAATTGAATTATGAATCATAAATCATGAATTGAATCATGAATCATGAATCATGAATCATGAATTATGAATCATGAATTGAATCATGAATCATGAATCGAATCATGAATTGTATCATGAATCATGAATTATGAATAATGAATCATGAATTGAATCATGAATCATAAATTGAATCATGAATCATGAATCATGAATTGAATCATGAATCATTAATCATGAATTGAATCATGAATCATGAATTGAATCATGAATCATGAATTGAATCATGAATCATGAATTGAATTATGAATCATTAATCATGAATTGAATCATTAATCCTGAATTGAATCATGAATCATTAATTGAATCATGAATCATGAATTGAATCATGAATCATGAATTGAATCATGAATTGAATAATGAATCATTAATTGAATCATGAATTGAATCATGAATTATGAATTGAATCATGAATCATGAATTGAATCATGAAACATGAATCATAAATTGAATCATGAATTGAATCATGAATTGAATCAAGAATTATGAATCATGAATTGAATTAAATCATGAATCATGAATTGAATCATGAATCATGAATCATGAATTGAATCATGAATCATGAATCATGAATTGAATCATGAATCATGAATTGATTCATGAATCATGAATCATGAATTGAATCAAGAATTATGAATTATGAATCATGAATTGAATCATGAATTATGAATCTTTAATTGAATCATGAATCATAAATCATGAATTGAATCATGAATCATAAATCATGAATTGAATCATGAATTGAATCATGAATCATGAATTAAATCATGAATCATGAATTGTATCATGAATCATGAATCGAATCATGAATCATGAATTGAATCATGAATTGAATCATGAATCATGAATTCAATCATGAATTGAATCACGAATCATGAATTGAATCATGAATCATGAATTGAATCATGAATAATGAATCATGAATTGAATCATGAATCATGAATTATGAATCATGAATTGAATCATGAATCAGGAATACAGAATTGAATCATGAATTGAATCATGAATCATGAATTGAATCATGAATCATGAATCATAAATTGTATCATGAATCATGAATTGAATCATGAATCATTAATCATGAATTGAATCATGAATCATGAATTGAATCATGAATCATGAATTGAATCATGAATCATGAATCATGAATTGAATCATCAATCATGAATTGAATCATGAATCATGAATTAAATTATGAATCATTAATCATGAATTGAATCATTAATCATGAATTGAATCATGAATCATGAATTTAATCATGAATCATGAATCATGAATTGAATCATCAATCATGAATTGAATCATGAATTAAATAATGAATCATTAATTGAATCATGAATTGAATCATGAATTATGAATTGAATCATGAATCATGAATTGAATCATGAAACATGAATCATGAATTGAATCATGAATTGAATCATGAATCATGAATTGAATCAAGAATCATGAATCTTGAATTGAATTAAATCATGAATCATGAATTGAATCATGAATCATGAATCATGAATTGAATCATGAATCATGAATCATGAACCATGAATTAAATCATGAATCATGAATCATGAATTGAATCATGAATCATAAATCATGAATCATGAATTGATTCATGAATCATGAATCATGAATTAAATCATGAATTATGAATTATGAATTGAATGATGAATTATGAATCATGAATTGAATCATGAATCATTAATCATAAATCATGAATTGAATCATAATTCATGAATTGAATCATGAATTGAATCATGAATTGAATCATGAATCATGAATTGAATCATGAATTGAATCATGAATTGAATCATGAATCATGAATTGAATCATGAATCATAAATTGAATCATGAATCATGAATTGAATCATGAATTGAATCATGAATCATAAATCATGAATTGAATCATGAATTAAATCATGAATCATGAATTAAATCATGGATCATAAATTGAATCATGAATCATAAATTGAATCATGAATCATGAATTGAATCATGAATTGAATCATGAATCATGAATTGAATCAAGAATCATGAATCATGAATTGAATTAAATCATGAATCATGAATTGAATCATGAATCATGAATTGAATCATGAATCATGAATCATGAATTGAATCATGAATCATGAATCATGAATTGAATCATGAATCATGAATCATGAATTGAATCATGAAACATGAATCATGAATTGATTCATGAATCATGAATCATGAATTGAATCATGAATTAGGAATCATGAATCATGAATTGAATCATGAATTGAATCACGAATCATGAATTGAATCATGAATCATGAATTGAATCATGAATAATGAATCATGAATTGAATCATGAATCATGAATTATGAATCATGAATTGAATCATGAATCAGGAATACAGAATTGAATCATGAATTGAATCATGAAGCATGAATTGAATCATGAATCATGAATCATAAATTGTATCATGAATCATGAATCATGAATTGAATCATGAATCATTAATCATGAATTGAATCATGAATCATGAATTGAATCATGAATCATGAATTGAATCATGAATCATGAATCATGAATTGAATCATCAATCATGAATTAAATCATGAATCATGAATCATGAATTAAATTATGAATCATTACTTGAATCATGAATTGAATCATGAATCATGAATTGAATCATGAATCATGAATTTAATCATCAATCATGAATTGAATCATGAATCACGAATTATGAATTGAATTATGAATCATTAATCATGAATTGAATCATTAATCATGAATTGAATCATGAATCATGAATTGAATCATGAATCATGAATCATGAATTGAATCATTAATCATGAATTGAATCATGAATCATGAATTGAATAATGAATCATTACTTGAATCATGAATTGAATCATGAATCATGAATTGAATCATGAATTGAATCATGAATCATGAATTGAATCAAGAATCATGAATCATGAATTGAATTAAATCATGAATCATGAATTGAATCATGAATCATGAATCATGAATTGAATAATGAATCATGAATCATGAACCATGAATTGAATCATGAATCATGAATCATGAATTGAATCATGAATCATGAATCATGAATCATGAATTGATTCATGAATCATGATACATGAATTAATTCATTAATTATGAATCATGAATTGAATCATGAATTATAAATCATGAATTGAATCATGAATCATGAATCATAAATCATGAATTGAATTATGAATCATAAATCATGAATTGAATCATGAATCATGAATCACGAATCATGAATTATGAATCATGAATCATGAATTGAATCATGAATCATGAATCGAATCATGAATCATGAATTGTATCATGAATCATGAATTATGAATCATGAATCATGAATTGAATCATGAATCATGAATCATGAAACATGAATTGAATCATGAATTGAATCATGAATTGAATCATGAATCATGAATCATGAATTGAATCATGAATCATGAATCACGAATCATGAATTATGAATCATGAATCATGAATTGAATCATGAATCATGAATCGAATCATGAATTGTATCATGAATCATGAATTATGAATAATGAATCATGAATTGAATCATGAATCATAAATTGAATCATGAATCATGAATCATGAATTGAATCATGAATCATTAATCATGAATTGAATCATGAATCATGAATTGAATCATGAATCATGAATTGAATCATGAATCATGAATTGAATTATGAATCATTAATCATGAATTGAATCATTAATCCTGAATTGAATCATGAATCATGAATTGAATCATGAATCATGAATTGAATCATGAATCAAATCATGAATTGAATAATGAATCATTAATTGAATCATGAATTGAATCATGAATTATGAATTGAATCATGAATCATGAATTGAATCATGAAACATGAATCATAAATTGAATCATGAATTGAATCATGAATTGAATCAAGAATTATGAATCATGAATTGAATTAAATCATGAATCATGAATTGAATCATGAATCATGAATCATGAATTGAATCATGAATCATGAATCATGAATTGAATCATGAATCATGAATCATGAATTGATTCATGAATCATGAATCATGAATTGAATCAAGAATTATGAATTATGAATCATGAATTGAATCATGAATTATGAATCTTTAATTGAATCATGAATCATAAATCATGAATTGAATCATGAATCATAAATCATGAATTGAATCATGAATTGAATCATGAATCATGAATTAAATCATGAATCATGAATTGTATCATGAATCATGAATCGAATCATGAATCATGAATTGAATCATGAATTGAATCATGAATCATGAATTCAATCATGAATTGAATCACGAATCATGAATTGAATCATGAATCATGAATTGAATCATGAATAATGAATCATGAATTGAATCATGAATCATGAATTATGAATCATGAATTGAATCATGAATCAGGAATACAGAATTGAATCATGAATTGAATCATGAATCATGAATTGAATCATGAATCATGAATCATAAATTGTATCATGAATCATGAATCATGAATTGAATCATGAATCATTAATCATGAATTGAATCATGAATCATGAATTGAATCATGAATCATGAATTGAATCATGAATCATGAATCATGAATTGAATCATGAATCATGAATTAAATTATGAATCATTAATCATGAATTGAATCATTAATCATGAATTGAATCATGAATCATGAATTTAATCATGAATCATGAATCATGAATTGAATCATGAATCATGAATTGAATCATGAATCATGAATTGAATAATGAATCATTAATTGAATCATGAATTGAATCATGAATTATGAATTGAATCATGAATCATGAATTGAATCATGAAACATGAATCATGAATTGAATCATGAATTGAATCATGAATCATGAATTGAATCAAGAATCATGAATCTTGAATTGAATTAAATCATGAATCATGAATTGAATCATGAATCATGAATCATGAATTGAATCATGAATCATGAATCATGAACCATGAATTAAATCATGAATCATGAATCATGAATTGAATCATGAATCATAAATCATGAATCATGAATTGATTCATGAATCATGAATCATGAATTAAATCATGAATTATGAATTATGAATTGAATCATGAATTATGAATCATGAATTGAATCATGAATCATTAATCATAAATCATGAATTGAATCATGAATCATGAATTGAATCATGAATTGAATCATGAATTGAATCATGAATCATGAATTGAATCATGAATCATAAATTGAATCATGAATCATAAATTGAATCATGAATCATGAATTGAATCATGAATTGAATCATGAATCATAAATCATGAATTGAATCATGAATCATGAATTAAATCATGGATCATAAATTGAATCATGAATCATAAATTGAATCATGAATCATGAATTGAATCATGAATTGAATCATGAATCATGAATTGAATCAAGAATCATGAATTGAATTAAATCATGAATCATGAATTGAATCATGAATCATGAATCATGAATCATGAATTGAATCATGAATCATGAATCATGAATTGAATCATGAATCATGAATCATGAATTGAATCATGAATCATGAATCATGAATTGAATCATGAAACATGAATCATGAATTGATTCATGAATCATGAATCATGAATTGAATCATGAATTAGGAATTATGAATCATGAATTGAATCATGAATTATGAATCATGAAACATGAATCATGAATTGATTCATGAATCATGAATCATGAATTGAATCATGAATTAGGAATTATGAATCATGAATTGAATCATGAATTATGAATCATGAATTGAATCATGAATCATGAATCATAAATCATGAATTGAATCATGAATCATAAATCATGAATTGAATCATGAATTGAATCATGAATCATGAATTAAATCATGGATCATGAATTGAATCATGAATCTTGAATCGATTAATGAATTGAATCATGAATCATAAATCGAATCATGAATCATGAATCATGCATGGAAACATGAATCATGAATCATGAATTGAATCATGAATCATGAATTGAATCATAAATCATGAATCGAATCATGAATCATGAATTGAATCATGAATCATGAATCATGAATTGAATCATGAATCATGAATTGAATCATAAATCATGAATCGAATCATGAATCATGAATTGAATCATGAATCATGATTTATGAATTGAATCATGAATCATGAATTGAATCATGAATCATGAATCATGAATTGAATCATGAATTTAATCATGAATCATGAATCATGAATCAAGAATTGAATCATGAATTGAATCATGAATTCTGAATTATGAACTGAATAATGAATCATGAATCATGAATTGAATCATGAATCATGAATTGAATCATGAATAATGAATTATGAATTATGAATTGAATAATGAATCATGAATCATGAATTGAATCATGAATCATGAATTGGATCATGAATCATGAATTGAATCATGAATCATGAATTATGAATCATGAATTAAATCATGAATCATGAATCATGAATTGAATTATGAATCATGGATCATAAATTGAATCATGAATCATAAATCGAATCATGAATCATGAATCATGAATCGAATCATGAATCAAATCTTGACTCGCTTAATGAATTGAATCATGAATCATGAATCGAATCATGAATCATGAATTGAAACATGAATCATGAATCATAAATCATGAATTGAATCATGAATCATAAATCATGAATTGAATCATGAATCATGAATTAAATCATGAATCATGAATTGTATCATGAATCATGAATCGAATCATGAATCATGAATTGAATCATGAATTGAATCATGAATCATGAATTCAATCATGAATTGAATCACGAATCATGAATTGAATCATGAATCATGAATTGAATCATGAATAATGAATCATGAATTGAATCATGAATCATGAATTATGAATCATGAATTGAATCATGAATCAGGAATACAGAATTGAATCATGAATTGAATCATGAATCATGAATTGAATCATGAATCATGAATCATAAATTGTATCATGAATCATGAATCATGAATTGAATCATGAATCATTAATCATGAATTGAATCATGAATCATGAATTGAATCATGAATCATGAATTGAATCATCAATCATGAATTGAATCATGAATCATGAATTAAATTATGAATCATTAATCATGAATTGAATCATTAATCATGAATTAAATCATGAATCATGAATTTAATCATGAATCATGAATCATGAATTGAATCATCAATCATGAATTGAATCATGAATCATGAATTGAATAATGAATCATTAATTGAATCATGAATTGAATCATGAATTATGAATTGAATCATGAATCATGAATTGAATCATGAAACATGAATCATGAATTGAATCATGAATTGAATCATGAATTGAATCAAGAATCATGAATCTTGAATTGAATTAAATCATGAATCATGAATTGAATCATGAATCATGAATCATGAATTGAATCATGAATCATGAACCATGAATTAAATCATGAATCATGAATCATGAATTGAATCATGAATCATAAATCATGAATCATGAATTGATTCATGAATCATGAATTAAATCATGAATTATGAATTGAATCATGAATTATGAATCATGAATTGAATCATGAATCATGAATCATAAATCATGAATTGAATCATGAATCATGAATTGAATCATGAATCATGAATTGAATCATGAATCATATATTGAATCATGAATCATAAATTGAATCATGAATCATAAATTGAATCATGAATCATGAATTGAATCATGAATTGAATCATGAATCATAAATCATGAATTGAATCATGAATTGAATCATGAATCATGAATTAAATCATGGATCATAAATTGAATCATGAATCATAAATTGAATCATGAATCATGAATTGAATCATGAATTGAATCATGAATCATGAATTGAATCAAGAATCATGAATCATGAATTGAATTAAATCATGAATCATGAATTGAATCATGAATCATGAATCATGAATCATGAATTGAATCATGAATCATGAATCATGAATTGAATCATGAATCATGAATTGAATCATGAATCATGAATCATGAATTGAATCATGAAACATGAATCATGAATTGATTCATGAATCATGAATCATGAATTGAATCATGAATTAGGAATTATGAATCATGAATTGAATCATGAATTATGAATCATGAATTGAATCATGAATCATGAATCATAAATCATGAATTGAATCATGAATCATAAATCATGAATTGAATCATGAATTGAATCATGAATCATGAATCATGAATTAAATCATGGATCATGAATTGAATCATGAATCTTGAATCGATTAATGAATTGAATCATGAATCATAAATCGAATCATGAATCATGAATCATGAATTGAAACATGAATCATGAATCATGAATTGAATCATGAATCATGAATTGAATCATAAATCATGAATCGAATCATGAATCATGAATCATGAATTGAATCATGAATCATGATTTATGAATTGAATCATGAATTGAATCATTAATCATGAATCATGAATTGAATCATGAATTTAATCATGAATCATGAATCAAGAATTGAATCATGAATTGAATCATGAATTCTGAATTATGAACTGAATAATGAATCATGAATCATGAATTGAATCATGAATCATGAATTGAATCATGAATAATGAATTATGAATTATGAATTGAATAATGAATCATGAATCATGAATTGAATCATGAATCATGAATTGGATCATGAATCATGAATTGAATCATGAATCATGAATTATGAATCATGAATTAAATCATGAATCATGAATCATGAATTGAATTATGAATCATGAATCATAAATTGAATCATGAATCATGAATTGAATCATGAATCATTAATCATGAATTGAATCATGAATCATTAATCATGAATTGAATCATGAATAATGAATCATGAATTGAATCATGAATCATGAATCCTGAATTGAATCATGAATCATGAATCATGAATTGAATCATGAATTAAATTAATGAATTATGAATTGAATCATAAATTAAATCATGAATCATGAATTGAATCATGAATTGAATCATGAACCATGAATCATGAATTGAATCATGAATCATGAATCATGAATCATGAATTGAATCATGAATTGAATCATGAATCATGAATTGAATCATGAATCATGAATTGAATCATGAATTGAATCACGAATCATGAATTGAATCATGAATCATGAATTGAATCATGAATCATGAATCATGAATTGAATCATGAATTGAATCATGAATCAGGAATACAGAATTGAATCATGAATTGAATCATGAATCATGAATTGAATCATGAATCATGAATCATGAATTGAATCATCAATCATGAATTGAATCATCAATCATGAATCATGAATTGAATTATGAATCATTAATCATGAATTGAATCATTAATCATGAATTGAATCATAATTCATGAATTGAATCATGAATCATGAATCATGAATTGAATAATGAATCATTAATTGAATCATGAATTGAATCATGAATTATGAATTGAATCATGAATCATGAATCGAATCATGAAACATGAATCATGAATTGAATCATGAATTGAATCATGAATCATGAATTGAATCAAGAATCATGAATCATGAATCATGAATTGAATTATGAATCATTAATCATGAATTGAATCATTAATCATGAATTGAATCATCAATCATGAATTGAATCATGAATCATGAATCATGAATTGAATAATGAATCATTAATTGAATCATGAATTGAATCATGAATTATGAATTGAATCATGAATCATGAATCGAATCATGAAACATGAATCATGAATTGAATCATGAATTGAATCATGAATCATGAATTGAATCAAGAATCATGAATCATGAATCATGAATTGAATTAAATCATGAATCATGAATTGAATCATGAATCATGAATCATGAATTGAATCATGAATCATGAATCATGAATTGAATCATGAATCATGAATCATGAATTGAATCATGAATCATGAATCATGAATTGAATCATGAATCATGAATCATGAATTGATTCATGAATCATGAATCATGAATTGAATCATGAATCATAAATCGAATCATGAATCATGAATCATGAATCGAATCATGAATCGAATCTTGACTCGCTTAATGAATTGAATCATGAATCATGAATTGAAACATGAATCATGAATCATAAATCATGAATTGAATCATGAATCATAAATCATGAATTGAATCATGAATTGAATCATGAATCATGAATTAAATCATGAATCATAATTTGAATCATGAATCATGAATCGAATCATGAATCATGAATTGAATCATGAATTGAATCATGAATCATGAATTGAATCATGAATCATGAATTGAATCATCAACCATGAATTGAATCATGAATCATGAATCATGAATTGAATTATGAATCATTAATCATGAATTGAATCATTAATCATGAATTGAATCATGAATCATGAATTTAATCATGAATCATGAATCATGAATTGAATCATTAATCATGAATTGAATCATGAATCATAAATCATGAATTGAATCATGAATCATGAATTAAATCATGAATCATAATTTGAATCATGAATCATGAATCGAATCATGAATCATGAATTGAATCATGAATTGAATCATGAATCATGAATTGAATCATGAATTGAATCATCAACCATGAATTGAATCATGAATCATGAATCATGAATTGAATTATGAATCATTAATCATGAATTGAATCATTAATCATGAATTGAATCATGAATCATGAATTTAATCATGAATCATGAATCATGAATTGAATCATTAATCATGAATTGAATCATGAATCATGAATTGAATCATGAATCATGAATTGAATCATGAATCAGGAATACAGAATTGAATCATGAATTGAATCATGAATCATGAATTGAATCATGAATCATGAATCATGAATTGAATCATGAATCATGAATTGAATCATGAATCATGAATTGAATCATCAATCATGAATTGAATCATGAATCATGAATCATGAATTGAATTATGAATCATTAATCATGAATTGAATCATTAATCATGAATTGAATCATAATTCATGAATTGAATCATGAATCATGAATTGAATCATCAATCATGAATTGAATCATGAATCATGAATCATGAATTGAATAATGAATCATGAATTGAATCATGAATTGAATCATGAATTATGAATTGAATCATGAATCATGAATCGAATCATGAAACATGAATCATGAATTGAATCATGAATTGAATCATGAATCATGAATTGAATCAAGAATCATGAATCATGAATTGAATTAAATCATGAATCATGAATTGAATCATGAATCATGAATCATGAATTGAATCATGAATCATGAATCATGAATCATGAATTGAATCATGAATCATGAATTGAATCATGAATCATGAATCATGAATTGATTCATGAATCATGAATCATGAATTGAATCATGAATCATGAATCATAAATCATGAATTGAATCATGAATCATAAATCGAATCATGAATCATGAATCATGAATCGAATCATGAATTGAATCTTGACTCGCTTAATGAATTGAATCATGAATCATGAATCATGAATTGAAACATGAATCATGAATCATAAATCATGAATTGAATCATGAATCATAAATCATGAATTGAATCATGAATTGAATCATGAATCATGAATTAAATCATGAATCATAATTTGAATCATGAATCATGAATTGAATCATCAACCATGAATTGAATCATGAATTGAATTATGAATCATTAATCATGAATTGAATCATTAATCATGAATTGAATCATGAATCATGAATTTAATCATGAATCATGAATCATGAATTGAATCATTAATCATGAATTGAATCATGAATCATGAATCATGAATTGAATAATGAATCATTACTTGAATCATGAATTGAATCATGAATTATGAATTGAATCATGAATCATGAATTGAATCATGAAACATGAATCATGAATTGAATCATGAATTGAATCATGAATCATGAATTGAATCAAGAATCATAAATCATGAATTGAATTAAATCATGAATCATGAATTGAATTATGAATCATGAATTGAATCATGAATCATGAATCATGAACCATGAATTGAATCATGAATCATGAATCATGAATTGAATCATGAATCATGAATCATGAATTGATTCATGAATCATGAAACATGAATTGAATCATGAATTATGAATCATGAATTGAATCATGAATTATGAATCATGAATTGAATCATGAATCATGAATCATGAATCATAAATCATGAATTGAATTATGAATCATAAATCATGAATTGAATCATGAATTGAATCATGAATCATGAATTAAATCATGGATCATAAATTGAATCATGAATCATAAATTGAATCATGAATCATGAATCATGAATTGAAACATGAATCATGAATTGAATCATGAATCATGAATCATGAATTGAATCATGAATCATGAATCATGAATTGAATCATGAATCATGAATTGAATCATGAATCATGAATTGAATCATGAATTATAAATCATGAATCATGATTCCTGAATTGAATCATGAATTGAATCATGAATCATGAATCATGAATTGAATAATGAATAATGAATAATGAATCATGAATTGAATCATGAATTATGAATTGAATAATGAATCATTAATCATGAATTGAATCATTAATCATGAATTGAATCATGAATCATGAATTTAATCATGAATCATGAATTGAATAATGAATCATGAATTGAATCATGAATCATGAATTTAATCATAAATCATGAATCATGAATTGAATCATCAATCATGAATTGAATCATGAATCAGGAATTGAATAATGAATCATTAATTGAATCATGAATTGAATCATGAATTATGAATTAAATCATCAATCATGAATTGAATCATGAAACATGAATCATGAATTGAATCATGAATTGAATCATGAATCATGAATTGAATCAAGAATCATGAATCATGAATCATGAATTGAATTAAATCATGAATCATGAATTGAATCATGAATCATGAACCATGAATTGAATCATGAATCATGAATTGAATCATGAATCATGAATTGATTCATGAATCATGAAACATGAATTGAATCATGAATTATGAATTATGAATCATGAATTGAATCATGAATTATGAATCATGAATATAATCATGAATCATGAATCATAAATCATGAATTGAATTATGAATCATAAATCATGAATTGAATCATGCATTGAATCATGAATCATGAATTAAATCATGGATCATAAATTGAATCATGAATCATAAATTGAATCATGAATCATGAATCGAATCATGAATCGAATCTTGACTCGCTTAATGAATTGAATCATGAATCATGAATCGAATCATGAATCATGAATCATGAATTGAAACATGAATCATGAATCATGAATTGAATCATGAATCATGAATCATGAATCGAATCATGAATCATGAATCATGAATTGAATCATGAATCATGAATTGAATCATGAATTGAATCATGAATCATGAATCATAAATTGAATCATGAATAATGAATTATGAATTATGAATTGAATAATGAATCATGAATCATGAATTGAATCATGAATTATGAATTGGATCATGAATCATGAATTGAATCATGAATCATGAATTATGAATCATGAATTAAATCATGAATCATGAATCATGAATTGAATCATGAATCATGAATCATAAATTGAATCATGAATCATGAATTGAATCATGAATCATTAATCATGAATTGAATCATGAATCATTTATCATGAATTGAATCATGAATTGAATCATGAATAATGAATCATGAATTGAATCATGAATCATGAATCATGAATCCTGAATTGAATCATGAATCATGAATCATGAATTGAATCATGAATTAAATTAATGAATTATGAATTGAATCATGAATTGAATCATGAACCATGAATCATGAATTGAATCATGAATCATGAATCGAATCATAAATCATGAATTGAATCATGAATTAAATCATGAATCATGAATTGAATCATGAATTGAATCATGAACCATGAATCATGAATTGAATCATGAATCGAATCATGAATCATGAATCATGAATCATGAATTGAATCATGAATTGAATCATGAATCATGAATTGAATCATGAATTGAATCACGAATCATGAATTGAATCATGAATCATGAATTGAATCATGAATTGAATCACAAATCATGAATTGAATCATGAATCATGAATTGAATCATGAATCATGAATTGAATCATGAATTGAATCATGAATCAGGAATACAGAATTGAATCATGAATTGAATCATGAATCATGAATTGAATCATGAATCATGAATCATGAATTGAATCATGAATCATGAATCATGAATTGAATCATGAATCATTAATCATGAATTGAATCATGAATCATGAATTGAATCATGAATCATGAATTGAATCATGAATCATGAATTGAATCATCAATCATGAATTGAATCATGAATCATGAATCATGAATTGAATTATGAATCATTAATCATGAATTGAATCATTAATCATGAATTGAATCATAATTCATGAATTGAATCATGAATCATGAATCATGAATTGAATCATCAATCATGAATTGAATCATGAATCATGAATCATGAATTGAATCATGAATTATGAATCATAAATCATGAATTGAATCATGAATCATAAATCATGAATAATGAATCGAATCATGAATCGAATCTTGACTCGCTTAATGAATTGAATCATGAATCATGAATCATGAATTGAAACATGAATCATGAATCATAAATCATGAATTGAATCATGAATCATAAATCATGAATTGAATCATGAATCATGAATTAAATCATGAATCATAATTCGAATCATGAATCATGAATCGAATCATGAATCATGAATTGAATCATGAAACATGAATTGAATCATGAATCATGATTCATGAATTGAATCATGAATCCTGAATTATGAATCATGAATTGAATCATGAATCAGGAATACAGAATTGAATCATGAATCATGAATTGAATCATGAATCATGAATCATAAATTGAATCATGAATTGAATCATGAATCATTAATCATGAATTGAATCATGAATCATGAATTGAATCATGAATCATGAATTGAATCATGAATCATGAATCATGAATTGAATCATCAATCATGAATTGAATCATGAATCATGAATTGAATTATGAATCATTAATCATGAATTGAATCATTAATCATGAATTGAATCATAAATCATGAATTTAATCATGAATCATGAATTGAATCATCAATCATGAATTGAATCATGAATCATGAATTGAATAATGAATCATTACTTGAATCATGAATTGAATCATGAATCATGAATTGAATCATGAATCATGAATCATGAATTGAATCATCAATCATGAATTGAATCATGAATCACGAATCATGAATTGAATTATGAATCATTAATCATGAATTGAATCATTAATCATGAATTGAATCATGAATCATGAATTGAATCATGAATCATGAATCATGAATTGAATCATTAATCATGAATTGAATCATGAATCATGAATTGAATAATGAATCATTACTTGAATCATGAATTGAATCATGAATTATGAATTGAATCATGAATTGAATCGTGAAACATGAATCATGAATTGAATCATGAATTGAATCATGAATCATGAATTGAATCAAGAATCATGAATCATGAATTGAATTAAATCATGAATCATGAATTGAATCATGAATCATGAATCATGAATTGAATCATGAATCATGAATCATGAATTGAATCATGAATCATGAATCATGAATTGAATCATGAATCATGAATCATGAATTGATTCATGAATCATGAAACATGAATTGAATCATGAATTATGAATCATGAATTCAATCATGAATTATGAATCATGAATTGAATCATGAATCATAAATCATAAATCATGAATTGAATTATGAATCATAAATTATGAATTGAATCATGAATTGAATCATGAATCATGAATTAAATCATGGATCATAAATTGAATCATGAATCATAAATTGAATCATGAATCATGAAATGAATCATGAATCGAATCTTGACTCGCTTAATGTATTAAATCAAGAATCATGAATCGAATCATGAATCATGAATTGAAACATGAATCATGAATTGAATCATGAATCATGAATCATGAATTGAATCATGAATCATGAATCATGAATTGAATCATGAATCATGAATTGAATCATGAATTGAATCATGAATCATGAATTGAATCATGAATCATGAATCATGAATTGAATCATGAATTATAAATCATGAATTGAATCATGAATCATGACTCATGAATTGAATCATGAATTGAATCATGAATCATGAATTGAATCATGAATAATGAATCATGAATCATGAATTGAATCATGAATTATGAATTGAATAATGAATCATTAATCATGAATTGAATCATTAATCATGAATTGAATCATGAATCATGAATTTAATCATGAATCATGAATCATGAATTGAATCATGAATCATGAATTGAATCATGAATCATGAATAATGAATTGAATAATGAATCATTAATCATGAATTGAATCATTAATCATGAATTGAATCATGAATCATGAATTGAATCATGAATCATGAATTTAATCATGAATCATGAATCATGAATTGAATCATCAATCATGAATTGAATCATGAATCATGAATCATGAATTGAATAATGAATCATTAATTGAATCGTGAATTGAATCATGAATTATGAATTGAATCATGAATCATGAATTGAATCATGAAACATGAATCATGAATTGAATCATGAATTGAATCATGAATCATGAATTGAATCAAGAATCATGAATCATGAATTGAATTAAATCATGAATCATGAATTGAATCATGAATCATGAATCATGAATCATGAACCATGAATTGAATCATGAATCATGAATCATGAATTGAATCATGAATCATGAATCATGAATTGATTCATGAATCATGAAACATGAATTGAATCATGAATTATGAATCATGAATTGAATCATGAATTATGAATCATGAATATAATCATGAATCATGAATCATAAATCATGAATTGAATTATGAATCATAAATCATGAATTGAATCATGAATTGAATCATGAATCATGAATTAAATCATGGATCATAAATTGAATCATGAATCATAAATTGAATCATGAATCATGAATCGAATCATGAATCGAATCTTGACTCGCTTAATGAATTGAATCATGAATCATGAATCGAATCATGAATCATGAATTGAAACATGAATCATGAATCATGAATTGAATCATGAATCATGAATTGAATCATGTATCATGAATCATGAATCGAATCATGAATCATGAATCATGAATTGAATCATGAATCATGAATCATGAATTGAATCATGAATTGAATCATGAATCATGAATCATGAATCATGAATTGAATAATGAATAATGAATCATGAATCATGAATCATGAATTGAATCATGAATTATGAATTATGAATTGAATAATGAATCATGAATCATGAATTGAATCATGAATCATGAATTGAATCATGAATCATGAATCAGGAATTGAATCATGAATAATGAATCATGAATCATGAATTGAATTAAATCATGAATCATGAATTGAATCATGAATCATGAATCATGAATTGAATCATGAATCATGAATCATGAATCATGAATTGATTCATGAATCATGAATCATGAATTGAATCATGAATCATGAATCATAAATCATGAATTGAATCATGAATCATAAATCGAATCATGAATCATGAATCGAATCATGAATCGAATCTTGACTCGCTTAATGAATTGAATCATGAATCATGAATCATGAATTGAAACATGAATCATGAATCATAAATCATGAATTGAATCATGAATCATAAATCATGAATTGAATCATGAATTGAATCATGAATCATGAATTAAATCATGAATCATAATTTGAATCATGAATCATGAATTGAATCATGAATCATGAATTGAATCATGAATTGAATCATGAATCATGAATTGAATCATGAATCATGAATTGAATCATCAACCATGAATTGAATCATGAATCATGAATCATTAATTGAATTATGAATCATTAATCATGAATTTAATCATTAATCAAGAATTGAATCATGAATCATGAATTTAATCATGAATCATGAATCATGAATTGAATCATTAATCATGAATTGAATCATGAATCATGAATCATGAATTGAATAATGAATCATTACTTGAATCATGAATTGAATCATGAATTATGAATTGAATCATGAATCATGAATTGAATCATGAAACATGAATCATGAATTGAATCATGAATTGAATCATGAATTGAATCAAGAATCATGAATCATGAATTGAATTAAATCATGAATCATGAATTGAATTATGAATCATGAATTGAATCATGAATCATGAATCATGAACCATGAATTGAATCATGAATCATGAATTGAATCATGAATCATGAATCATGAATTGATTCATGAATCATGAAACATGAATTGAATCATGAATTATGAATCATGAATTGAATCATGAATTATGAATCATGAATTGAATCATGAATCATGAATCATAAATCATGAATTGAATTATGAATCATAAATCATGAATTGAATCATGAATTGAATCATGAATCATGAATTAAATCATGGATCATAAATTGAATCATGAATCATAAATTGAATCATGAATCATGAATCATGAATTGAAACATGAATCATGAATTAAATCATGAATCATGAATCATGAATTGAATCATGAATCATGAATCATGAATTGAATCATGAATCATGAATTGAATCATGAATCATGAATTGAATCATGAATCATGACTCCTGAATTGAATCATGAATTGAATCATGAATCATGAATCATGAATTGAATAATGAATAATGAATCATGAATTGAATCATGAATTATGAATTGAATAATTAATCATTAATCATGAATTGAATCATTAATCATGAATTGAATCATGAATCATGAATTTAATCATGAATCATGAATCATGAATTGAATAATGAATCATTAATTGAATCATGAATCATGAATCATGACTTGAATTATGAATCATTAATCATGAATTGAATCATTAATCATGAATTGAATCATGAATCATGAATTTAATCATGAATCATGAATCATGAATTGAATCATCAATCATGAATTGAATCATGAATCAGGAATTGAATAATGAATCATTAATTGAATCATGAATTGAATCATGAATTATGAATTGAATCATCAATCATGAATTGAATCATGAAACATGAATCATGAATTGAATCATGAATTGAATCATGAATCATGAATTGAATCATGAATCATGAACCATGAATTGAATCATGAATCATGAATTGAATCATGAATCATGAATCATGAATTGATTCATGAATCATGAATTGAATCATGAATTATGAATTATGAATAATGAATTGAATCATGAATTATAAATCATGAATATAATCATGAATCATGAATCATAAATCATGAATTGAATTATGAATCATAAATCATGAATTGAATCATGCATTGATTCATGAATCATGGATCATAAATTGAATCATGAATCATAAATTGAATCATGAATCATGAATCGAATCATGAATCATGAATCGAATCATGAATCGAATCTTGACTCGCTTAATTAATTGAATCATGAATCATGAATCGAATCATGAATCATGAATCATGAATTGAAACATGAATCATGAATCATGAATTGAATCATGAATCATGAATTGAATCATGAATCATGAATCGAATCATGAATCATGAATCATGAATTGAATCATGAATCATGAATTGAATCATGAATTGAATCATGAATCATGAATTGAATCATGAATAATGAATTATGAATTATGAATTGAATAATGAATCATGAATCATGAATTGAATCATGAATTATGAATTGGATCATGAATCATGAATTGAATCATGAATCATGAATTATGAATCATGAATTAAATCATGAATCATGAATCATGAATTGAATCATGAATCATAAATTGAATCATGAATCATGAATTGAATCATGAATCATTAATCATGAATTGAATCATGAATCATTAATCATGAATTGAATCATGAATTGAATCATGAATAATGAATCATGAATTGAATCATGAATCATGAATCATGAATCCTGAATTGAATCATGAATCATGAATCATGAATTGAATCATGAATTAAATTAATGAATTATGAATTGAATCATGAATTGAATCATGAACCATGAATCATGAATTGAATCATGAATCATGAATCGAATCATAAATCATGAATTGAATCATGAATTAAATCATGAATCATGAATTGAATCATGAATTGAATCATGAACCATGAATCATGAATTGAATCATGAATCATGAATCGAATCATGAATCATGAATCATGAATTGAATCATGAATTGAATCATGAATCATGAATTGAATCATGAATTGAATCACGAATCATGAATTGAATCATAAATCATGAATTGAATCATGAATTGAATCACGAATCATGAATTGAATCATGAATCATGAATCATGAATCATGAATTGAATCATGAATTGAATCATGAATCAGGAATACAGAATTGAATCATGAATTGAATCATGAATCATGAATTGAATCATGAATCATGAATCATGAATTGAATCATGAATCATGAATTGAATCATGAATCATTAATCATGAATTGAATCATGAATCATGAATTGAATCATGAATCATGAATTGAATCATGAATCATGAATCATGAATTGAATCATGAATCATGAATTGAATCATGAATCATGAATCATGAATTAAATTATGAATCATTAATCATGAATTGAATCATTAATCATGAATTGAATCATAATTCATGAATTGAATCATGAATCATGAATCATGAATTGAATCATCAATCATGAATTGAATCATGAATCATGAATCATGAATTGAATAATGAATCATGAATTGAATCATGAATTGAATCATGAATCATGAATTGAATCAAGAATCATGAATCATGAATTGAATTAAATCATGAATCATGAATTGAATCATGAATCATGAATTGAATCATGAATCATGAATTGAATCATGAATCATGAATCATGAATTGATTCATGAATCATAATTCATGAATTGAATCATGAATTATGAATCATAAATCATGAATTGAATCATGAATCATAAATCATGAATCATGAATCGAATCTTGACTCGCTTAATGAATTGAATCATGAATCATGAATCATGAATTGAATCATGAATCATGAATTGAATCATGTATCATGAATCATGAATCGAATCATGAATCATGAATCATGAATTGAATCATGAATCATGAATCATGAATTGAATCATGAATTGAATCATGAATTGAATCATGAATCATGAATCATGAATCATGAATTGAATAATGAATAATGAATCATGAATCATGAATCATGAATTGAATCATGAATTATGAATTATGAATTGAATAATGAATCATGAATCATGAATTGAATCATGAATCATGAATTGAATCATGAATCATGAATCAGGAATTAAATCATGAATAATGAATCATGAATCATGAATTGAATTAAATCATGAATCATGAATTGAATCATGAATCATGAATCATGAATTGAATCATGAATCATGAATCATGAATCATGAATTGAATCATGAATCATGAATCATGAATTGAATCATGAATCATGAATCATGAATTGATTCATGAATCATGAATCATGAATTGAATCATGAATCATGAATCATAAATCATGAATTGAATCATGAATCATAAATCGAATCATGAATCATGAATCATGAATCGAATCATGAATCAAATCTTGACTCGCTTAATGAATTGAATCATGAATCATGAATCATGAATTGAAACATGAATCATGAATCATAAATCATGAATTGAATCATGAATCATAAATCATGAATTGAATCATGAATTGAATCATGAATCATGAATTAAATCATGAATCATAATTTGAATCATGAATCATGAATTGAATCATGAATCATGAATTGAATCATGAATTGAATCATGAATCATGAATTGAATCATGAATCATGAATTGAATCATCAACCATGAATTGAATCATGAATCATGAATCATTAATTGAATTATGAATCATTAATCATGAATTTAATCATTAATCATGAATTGAATCATGAATCATGAATTTAATCATGAATCATGAATCATGAATTGAATCATTAATCATGAATTGAATCATGAATCATGAATCATGAATTGAATAATGAATTATTACTTGAATCATGAATTGAATCATGAATTATGAATTGAATCATGAATCATGAATTGAATCATGAAACATGAATCATGAATTGAATCATGAATTGAATCATGAATTGAATCAAGAATCATGAATCATGAATTGAATTAAATCATGAATCATGAATTGAATTATGAATCATGAATTGAATCATGAATCATGAATCATGAACCATGAATTGAATCATGAATCATGAATTGAATCATGAATCATGAATCATGAATTGATTCATGAATCATGAATTATGAATCATGAATTGAATCATGAATTATGAATCATGAATTGAATCATGAATCATTAATCATAAATCATGAATTGAATTATGAATCATAAATCATGAATTGAATCATGAATTGAATCATGAATCATGAATTAAATCATGGATCATAAATTGAATCATGAATCATAAATTGAATCATGAATCATGAATCATGAATTGAAACATGAATCATGAATTAAATCATGAATCATGAATCATGAATTGAATCATGAATCATGAATCATGAATTGAATCATGAATCATGAATTGAATCATGAATCATGAATTGAATCATGAATCATGACTCCTGAATTGAATCATGAATTGAATCATGAATCATGAATCATGAATTGAATAATGAATAATGAATCATGAATTGAATCATGAATTATGAATTGAATAATGAATCATTAATCATGAATTGAATCATTAATCATGAATTGAATCATGAATCATGAATTTAATCATGAATCATGAATCATGAATTGAATAATGAATCATTAATTGAATCATGAATCATGAATCATGAATTGAATTATGAATCATTAATCATGAATTGAATCATTAATCATGAATTGAATCATGAATCATGAATTGAATCATCAATCATGAATTGAATCATGAATCAGGAATTGAATAATGAATCATTAATTGAATCATGAATTGAATCATGAATTATGAATTGAATCATCAATCATGAATTGAATCATGAAACATGAATCATGAATTGAATCATGAATTGAATCATGAATCATGAATTGAATCATGAATCATGAACCATGAATTGAATCATGAATCATGAATTGAATCATGAATCATGAATCATGAATTGATTCATGAATCATGAATTGAATCATGAATTATGAATTATGAATCATGAATTGAATCATGAATTATGAATCATGAATATAATCATGAATCATGAATCATAAATCATGAATTGAATTATGAATCATAAATCATGAATTGAATCATGCATTGATTCATGAATCATGAATTAAATCATGGATCATAAATTGAATCATGAATCATAAATTGAATCATGAATCATGAATCGAATCATGAATCATGAATCGAATCATGAATCGAATCTTGACTCGCTTAATTAATTGAATCATGAATCATGAATCGAATCATGAATCATGAATCATGAATTGAAATATGAATCATGAATCATGAATTGAATCATGAATCATGAATTGAATCATGAATCATGAATCGAATCATGAATCATGAATCATGAATTGAATCATGAATCATGAATTGAATCATGAATTGAATCATGAATCATGAATTGAATCATGAATAATGAATTATGAATTATGAATTGAATAATGAATCATGAATCATGAATTGAATCATGAATTATGAATTGGATCATGAATCATGAATTGAATCATGAATCATGAATTATGAATCATGAATTAAATCATGAATCATGAATCATGAATTGAATCATGAATCATAAATTGAATCATGAATCATGAATTGAATCATGAATCATTAATCATGAATTGAATCATGAATCATTAATCATGAATTGAATCATGAATTGAATCATGAATAATGAATCATGAATTGAATCATGAATCATGAATCATGAATCCTGAATTGAATCATGAATCATGAATCATGAATTGAATCATGAATTAAATTAATGAATTATGAATTGAATCATGAATTGAATCATGAACCATGAATCATGAATTGAATCATGAATCATGAATCGAATCATAAATCATGAATTGAATCATGAATTAAATCATGAATCATGAATTGAATCATGAATTGAATCATGAACCATGAATCATGAATTGAATCATGAATCATGAATCGAATCATGAATCATGAATCATGAATTGAATCATGAATTGAATCATGAATCATGAATTGAATCATGAATTGAATCACGAATCATGAATTGAATCATAAATCATGAATTGAATCATGAATTGAATCACGAATCATGAATTGAATCATGAATCATGAATCATGAATTGAATCATGAATTGAATCATGAATCAGGAATACAGAATTGAATCATGAATTGAATCATGAATCATGAATTGAATCATGAATCATGAATCATGAATTGAATCATGAATCATGAATCATGAATTGAATCATGAATCATTAATCATGAATTGAATCATGAATCATGAATTGAATCATGAATCATGAATCATGAATTGAATCATGAATCATGAATTGAATCATGAATCATGAATCATGAATTAAATTATGAATCATTAATCATGAATTGAATCATTAATCATGAATTGAATCATAATTCATGAATTGAATCATGAATCAGGAATCATGAATTGAATCATCAATCATGAATTGAATCATGAATCATGAATCATGAATTAAATAATGAATCATGAATTGAATCATGAATTGAATCATGAATCATGAATTGAATCAAGAATCATGAATCATGAATTGAATTAAATCATGAATCATGAATTGAATCATGAATCATGAATTGAATCATGAATCATGAATTGAATCATGAATCATGAATCATGAATTGATTCATGAATCATAATTCATGAATTGAATCATGAATTATGAATCATAAATCATGAATTGAATCATGAATCATAAATCATGAATCATGAATCGAATCATGAATCGAATCTTGACTCGCTTAATGAATTGAATCATGAATCATGAATTGAAACATGAATCATGAATCATAAATCATGAATTGAATCATGAATCATAAATCATGAATTGAATCATGAATTGAATCATGAATCATGAATTAAATCATGAATCATAATTCGAATCATGAATCATGAATCGAATCATGAATCATGAATTGAATCATGAATTGAATCATGAATCATGAATCATAAATTGAATCATGAATCATGAATTGAATCATGAATCATTAATCATGAATTGAATCATGAATCATGAATCATGAATCATAAATTGAATCATGAATCATGAATTGAATCATGAATCATTAATCATGAATTGAATCATGAATCATGAATTGAATCATGAATCATGAATTGAATCATGAATCATGAATTAAATCATCAATCATGAATTGAATCATGAATCATGAATTGAATTATGAATCATTAATCATGAATTGAATCATTAATCATGAATTGAATCATAAATCATGAATTTAATCATGAATCATGAATTGAATCATCAATCATGAATTGAATCATGAATTGAATAATGAATCATTACTTGAATCATGAATTGAATCATGAATCATGAATTGAATCATGAATCATGAATCATGAATTGAATCATCAATCATGAATTGAATCATGAATCACGAATCATGAATTGAATTATGAATCATTAATCATGAATTGAATCATTAATCATGAATTGAATCATGAATCATGAATTGAATCATGAATCATGAATTGAATCATTAATCATGAATTGAATCATGAATCATGAATCAAATAATGAATCATTACTTGAATCATGAATTGAATCATGAATTATGAATTGAATCATGAATTGAATCGTGAAACATGAATCATGAATTGAATCATAAATCATGAATTGAATCAAGAATCATGAATCATGAATTGAATTAAATCATGAATCATGAATTGAATCATGAATCATGAATCATGAATTGAATCATGAATCATGAATTGAATCATGAATCATGAATTGAATCATGAATCATGAATCATGAATTGAATCATGAATCATGAATTGAATCATGAATCATGAATTGAATCATGAATCATGAATCATGAATTGATTCATGAATCATGAAACATGAATTGAATCATGAATTATGAATCATGAATTCAATCATGAATTATGAATCATGAATTGAATCATGAATCATGAATCATAAATCATGAATTGAATTATGAATCATAAATCATGAATTGAATCATGAATTGAATCATGAATCATGAATTAAATCATGGATCATAAATTGAATCATGAATCATAAATTGAATCATGAATCATGAAATGAATCATGAATCGAATCTTGACTCGCTTAATGTATTAAATCAAGAATCATGAATCGAATCATGAATCATGAATTGAAACATAAATCATGAATTGAATCATGAATCATGAATCATGAATTGAATCATGAATTGAATCATGAATCATGAATTGAATCATGAATCATGAATTGAATCATGAATCATGACTCATGAATTGAATCATGAATTGAATCATGAATCATGAATAATGAATCATGAATCATGAATTGAATCATGAATTATGAATTATGAATTGAATAATGAATCATTAATCATGAATTGAATCATTAATCATGAATTGAATCATGAATCATGAATTTAATCATGAATCATGAATCATGAATTGAATCATGAATCATGAATTGAATCATGAATCATGAATTGAATCATGAATCATGAATAATGAATTGAATAATGAATCATTAATTGAATCATGAATCATGAATCATGAATTGAATTATGAATCATTAATCATGAATTGAATCATTAATCATGAATTGAATCATGAATCATGAATTGAATCATGAATCATGAATCATGAATTGAATCATCAATCATGAATTGAATCATGAATCATGAATTATGAATTGAATAATGAATCATTAATTGAATCGTGAATTGAATCATGAATTATGAATTGAATCATGAATCATGAATTGAATCATGAAACATGAATCATGAATTGAATCATGAATTGAATCATGAATCATGAATTGAATCAAGAATCATGAATCATGAATTGAATTAAATCATGAATCATGAATTGAATCATGAATCATGAATCATGAACCATGAATTGAATCATGAATCATGAATCATGAATTGAATCATGAATCATGAATCATGAATTGATTCATGAATCATGAAACATGAATTGAATCATGAATTATGAATCATGAATTGAATCATGAATTATGAATCATGAATATAATCATGAATCATGAATCATAAATCATGAATTGAATTATGAATCATAAATCATGAATTGAATCATGAATTGAATCATGAATCATGAATTAAATCATGGATCATAAATTGAATCATGAATCATAAATTGAATCATGAATCATGAATCGAATCATGAATCGAATCTTGACTCGCTTAATGAATTGAATCATGAATCATGAATCGAATCATGAATCATGAATTGAAACATGAATCATGAATTGAATCATGAATCATGAATTGAATCATGTATCATGAATCATGAATCGAATCATGAATCATGAATCATGAATTGAATCATGAATCATGAATTGAATCATGAATTGAATCATGAATCATGAATCATGAATTGAATAATGAATAATGAATCATGAATCATGAATTGAATCATGAATTATGAATTGAATAATGAATCATGAATCATGAATTGAATCATGAATCATGAATTGAATCATGAATCATGAATCAGGAATTGAATCATGAATAATGAATCATGAATCATGAATTGAATCATGAATCATCAATTGAATCATGAATCATGAATCATGAATTATGAATCATGAATTGAATCATGTATCATGAATCATGAATCGAATCATGAATCATGAATCATGAATTGAATCATGAATCATGAATCATGAATTGAATCATGAATTGAATCATGAATCATGAATCATGAATTGAATAATGAATAATGAATCATGAATTGAATCATGAATTATGAATTATGAATTGAATAATGAATCATGAATCATGAATCATGAATTGAATCATGAATCATGAATCAGGAATTGAATCATGAATAATGAATCATGAATCATGAATTGAATCATGAATTATGAATTATGAATTGAATAATGAATCATGAATCATGAATTGAATAATGAATCATGAATCATCAATTGAATCATGAATCATCAATTGAATCATGAATCATGAATCATGAATCATGAATTATGAATCATGAATTGAATCATGAATCATGAATCATGAATTGAATCATGAATCATTAATCATGAATCATTAATCATGAATTGAATCATGAATCATATCATGAATCATGAATCGAATCATGAATCATGAATTGAATCATGAATCATGAATCATGAACTGAAACATGAATCATGAATTATGAATCATGAATCTAATCATGAATCATGAATCTTGAATCGAATCATGAATTGAATCATGAATCGATTAATGAATTGAATCATGAATCATGAATCAAATCATGAATCATGAATCATGAATCATGAATTGAATCATGAATCATGAATTGAATCATGAATCATGAATTGAATCATGAATCATGAATTGAATCACGAATCATGAATTATGAATCATGAATTGAATCATGAATCGAATCATGAATCATGAATTGTATCATGAATCATGAATTATGAATCATGAATCATGAATTGAATCATGAATTATGAATCATGAATTGAATCATGAATCATGAATCGAATCATGAATCATGAATTGTATCATGAATCATGAATCGAATCATGAATCATGAATCATGAATTGAATCATGAATCATGAATCACGAATTAAATCATGAATCATAAATCATGAATTGAATCATGAATCATTAATCATGCATTGAATCATGAATCATGAATTGAATCATGAATCATGAATTGAATCATGAATCATGAATTGAATCATGAATTGAATCATGGATCATGAATTGAATCATGAATCATGAATTGAATCATGAATCATGAATCGAATCATGAATCATGAATCATGAATTGAATCATGAATCATGAATCATGAATTGAATCATGAATCATGAATTGAATCATGAATCATGAATCATGAATTGAATCATGAATCATGAATTGAATCATGAATTGAATCATGAATCATGAATTGAATCATGAATCATGAATTGAATCATGAATTGAATCATGAATTAAATAACGAATCATGAATTGAATCATGAATCATGAATTGAATCATGAATCATGAATTGAATCATGAATCATGAATTATCAATTATGAATTGAATAATGAATTATGAATTATCAATTATGAATTGAATAATGAATCATGAATCATGAATTGTATCATGAATCATGAATTAAATCATGAATCATGAATCATGAATTGAATAATGAATTATGAATTATGAATCATGAATTGAATCATGAATCAGGAATAATGAATTGAATCATGAACTGAATCATGAATCATGAATCATGAATCATAAATTAAATCATAAATCATGAATTGAATCATGAATCATGAATCATGAATTGAATCATGAATCATGAATTGAATCATGAATCATGAATCTTGAATCGAATCATGAATTGAATTATGAATCGATTAATGAATTGAATCATGAATCATAATTCGAATCATGAATCATGAATCATGAATCATGAATTGAATCATGAATTGAATCATGAATTGAATCATGAATCATGAATTGAATCATGAATTGAATCATGAATCATGAATCATGAATTGAATCACGAATCATGAATTATGAATCATGAATTGAATCATGAATCATGAATCGAATCATGAATCATGAATTGTATCATGAATCATGAATTATGAATCATGAATCATGAATTGAATCATGAATCATGAATCGAATCATGAATCATGAATTGTATCATGAATCATGAATCGAATCATGAATCATGAATTATGAATCATGAATTGAATCATGAATCATGAATCACGAATTAAATCATGAATCATAAATCATGAATTGAATCATGAATCATTAATCATGCATTGAATCATGAATCATGAATCATGAATTGAATCATGAATCATGAATTGAATCATGAATCATGAATTGAATCATGAATTGAATCATGGATCATGAATTGAATCATGAATCATGAATCATGAATTGAATCATGAATCATGAATCGAATCATGAATCATGAATCATGAATTGAATCATGAATCATGAATCATGAATTGAATCATGAATCATGAATCATGAATTGAATCATGAATCATGAATTGAATCATGAATCATGAATCATGAATTGAATCATGAATCATGAATTGAATCATGAATCATGAATCATGAATTGAATCATGAATCATGAATTGAATCATGAATCATGAATCATGAATTGATTCATGAATCATGAAACATGAATTGAATCATGAATTATGAATCATGAATTCAATCATGAATTATGAATCATGAATTGAATCATGAATCATGAATCATAAATCATGAATTGAATTATGAATCATAAATCATGAATTGAATCATGAATCATGAATTAAATCATGGATCATAAATTGAATCATGAATCATAAATTGAATCATGAATCATGAAATGAATCATGAATCGAATCTTGACTCGCTTAATGTATTAAATCAAGAATCATGAATCGAATCATGAATTGAAACATGAATCATGAATTGAATCATGAATCATGAATCATGAATTGAATCATGAATTGAATCATGAATCATGAATTGAATCATGAATCATGAATCATGAATTGAATCATGAATCATGACTCATGAATTGAATCATGAATTGAATCATGAATCATGAATTGAATCATGAATAATGAATCATGAATCATGAATTGAATCATGAATTATGAATTATGAATTGAATAATGAATCATTAATCATGAATTGAATCATTAATCATGAATTGAATCATGAATCATGAATTTAATCATGAATCATGAATCATGAATTGAATCATGAATCATGAATTGAATCATGAATCATGAATAATGAATTGAATAATGAATCATTAATTGAATCATGAATCATGAATCATGAATTGAATTATGAATCATTAATCATGAATTGAATCATTAATCATGAATTGAATCATGAATCATGAATTGAATCATGAATCATGAATCATGAATTGAATCATCAATCATGAATTGAATCATGAATCATGAATCATGAATTGAATAATGAATCATTAATTGAATCGTGAATTGAATCATGAATTATGAATTGAATCATGAATCATGAATTGAATCATGAAACATGAATCATGAATTGAATCATGAATTGAATCATGAATCATGAATTGAATCAAGAATCATGAATCATGAATTGAATTAAATCATGAATCATGAATTGAATCATGAATCATGAATCATGAACCATGAATTGAATCATGAATCATGAATCATGAATTGAATCATGAATCATGAATCATGAATTGATTCATGAATCATGAAACATGAATTGAATCATGAATTATGAATCATGAATTGAATCATGAATTATGAATCATGAATATAATCATGAATCATGAATCATAAATCATGAATTGAATTATGAATCATAAATCATGAATTGAATCATGAATTGAATCATGAATCATGAATTAAATCATGGATCATAAATTGAATCATGAATCATAAATTGAATCATGAATCATGAATCGAATCATGAATCGAATCTTGACTCGCTTAATGAATTGAATCATGAATCATGAATCGAATCATGAATTGAAACATGAATCATGAATTGAATCATGAATCATGAATTGAATCATGTATCATGAATCATGAATCGAATCATGAATCATGAATTGAATCATGAATCATGAATTGAATCATGAATTGAATCATGAATCATGAATCATGAATTGAATAATGAATAATGAATCATGAATCATGAATTGAATCATGAATTATGAATTATGAATTGAATAATGAATCATGAATCATGAATTGAATCATGAATCATGAATTGAATCATGAATCATGAATCAGGAATTGAATCATGAATAATGAATAATGAATCATGAATTGAATCATGAATCATCAATTGAATCATGAATCATGAATCATGAATCATGAATTATGAATCATGAATTGAATCATGTATCATGAATCATGAATCGAATCATGAATCATGAATCATGAATTGAATCATGAATCATGAATCATGAATTGAATCATGAATTGAATCATGAATTATGAATCATGAATATAATCATGAATCATGAATCATAAATCATGAATTGAATTATGAATCATAAATCATGAATTGAATCATGAATTGAATCATGAATCATGAATTAAATCATGGATCATAAATTGAATCATGAATCATAAATTGAATCATGAATCATGAATCGAATCATGAATCGAATCTTGACTCGCTTAATGAATTGAATCATGAATCATGAATCGAATCATGAATTGAAACATGAATCATGAATTGAATCATGAATCATGAATTGAATCATGTATCATGAATCATGAATCGAATCATGAATCATGAATTGAATCATGAATCATGAATTGAATCATGAATTGAATCATGAATTGAATCATGAATCATGAATCATGAATTGAATAATGAATAATGAATCATGAATCATGAATTGAATCATGAATTATGAATTATGAATTGAATAATGAATCATGAATCATGAATTGAATCATGAATCATGAATTGAATCATGAATCATGAATCAGGAATTGAATCATGAATAATGAATAATGAATCATGAATTGAATCATGAATCATCAATTGAATCATGAATCATGAATCATGAATCATGAATCATGAATTATGAATCATGAATTGAATCATGTATCATGAATCATGAATCGAATCATGAATCATGAATCATGAATTGAATCATGAATCATGAATCATGAATTGAATCATGAATTGAATCATGAATCATGAATCATGAATTGAATAATGAATAATGAATCATGAATCATGAATTGAATCATGAATTATGAATTATGAATTGAATAATGAATCATGAATCATGAATTGAATCATGAATCATGAATCAGGAATTGAATCATGAATAATGAATCATGAATCATGAATTGAATCATGAATTATGAATTATGAATTGAATAATGAATCATGAATCATGAATTGAATAATGAATCATGAATCATCAATTGAATCATGAATCATCAATTGAATCATGAATCATGAATCATGAATTATGAATCATGAATTGAATCATGAATCATGAATCATGAATTGAATCATGAATCATTAATCATGAATCATTAATCATGAATTGAATCATGAATCATATCATGAATCATGAATCGAATCATGAATCATGAATTGAATCATGAATCATGAATCATGAACTGAAACATGAATCATGAATTATGAATCATGAATCTAATCATGAATCATGAATCTTGAATCGAATCATGAATTGAATCATGAATCGATTAATGAATTGAATCATGAATCATGAATCAAATCATGAATCATGAATCATGAATCATGAATTGAATCATGAATCATGAATTGAATCATGAATCATGAATTGAATCATGAATTGAATCATGAATCATGAATTGAATCACGAATCATGAATTATGAATCATGAATTGAATCATGAATCGAATCATGAATCATATCATGAATCATGAATTATGAATCATGAATCATGAATTGAATCATGAATTATGAATCATGAATCATGAATTGAATCATGAATCATGAATCGAATCATGAATCATGAATTGTATCATGAATCATGAATCTAATCATGAATCATGAATTGAATCATGAATCATGAATCACGAATTAAATCATGAATCATAAATCATGAATTGAATCATGAATCATTAATCATGCATTGAATCATGAATCATGAATCATGAATTGAATCATGAATCATGAATTGAATCATGAATCATGAATTGAATCATGAATCATGAATTGAATCATGAATCATGAATTGAATCATGAATTGAATCATGGATCATGAATTGAATCATGAATCATGAATCATGAATTGAATCATGAATCATGAATCGAATCATGAATCATGAATCATGAATTGAATCATGAATCATGAATCATGAATTGAATCATGAATCATGAATTGAATCATGAATCATGAATCATGAATTGAATCATGAATCATGAATTGAATCATGAATTGAATCATGAATCATGAATCATGAATTGAATCATGAATTGAATCATGAATTAAATAACGAATCATGAATTGAATCATGAATCATGAATTGAATCATGAATCATGAATTGAATCATGAATCATGAATTATCAATTATGAATTGAATAATGAATTATGAATTATCAATTATGAATTGAATAATGAATCATGAATCATGAATTGTATCATGAATCATGAATTAAATCATGAATCATGAATCATGAATTGAATAATGAATTATGAATTATGAATCATGAATTGAATCATGAATCAGGAATAATGAATTGAATCATGAACTGAATCATGAATCATGAATCATGAATCATAAATTAAATCATAAATCATGAATTGAATCATGAATCATGAATCATGAATTGAATCATGAATCATGAATTGAATCATGAATCATGAATCTTGAATCGAATCATGAATTGAATCATGAATCGATTAATGAATTGAATCATGAATCATAATTCGAATCATGAATCATGAATTGAATCATGAATTGAATCATGAATCATGAATCATGAATTGAATCACGAATCATGAATTATGAATCATGAATTGAATCATGAATCATGAATCGAATCATGAATCATGAATTGTATCATGAATCATGAATTATGAATCATGAATCATGAATTGAATCATGAATCATGAATCGAATCATGAATCATGAATTGTATCATGAATCATGAATCGAATCATGAATCATGAATTATGAATCATGAATTGAATCATGAATCATGAATCACGAATTAAATCATGAATCATAAATCATGAATTGAATCATGAATCATTAATCATGCATTGAATCATGAATCATGAATCATGAATTGAATCATGAATCATGAATTGAATCATGAATCATGAATTGAATCATGAATTGAATCATGAATCATGAATTGAATCATGAATTGAATCATGGATCATGAATTGAATCATGAATCATGAATCATGAATTGAATCATGAATCATGAATCGAATCATGAATTGAATCATGAATCATGAATTGAATCATGAATTGAATCATGAATCATGAATTGAATCATGAATCATGAATTGAATCATGAATTGAATCATGAATCATGAATTGAATCATGAATTGAATCATGGATCATGAATTGAATCATGAATCATGAATCATGAATTGAATCATAAATCATGAATCATGAATTGAATCATGAATCATGAATCATGAATTGAATCATGAATCATGAATCATGAATTGATTCATGAATCATGAAACATGAATTATGAATCATGAATTGAATCATGAATTATGAATCATGAATATAATCATGAATCATAAATCATGAATTGAATTATGAATCATAAATCATGAATTGAATCATGAATTGAATCATGAATCATGAATTGAATCATGAATCATGAATTGAATCATGAATCATGAATTAAATCATGAATCATGAATCATGAATTGAATCATGAATCATGAATTGAATCATGAATTGAATCATGAATTAAATAACGAATCATGAATTGAATCATGAATCATGAATTGAATCATGAATCATGAATCATGAATTGAATCATGAATCATGAATTATCAATTATGAATTGAATAATGAATTATGAATTATCAATTATGAATTGAATAATGAATCATGAATCATGAATTGAATCATGAATCATGAATTAAATCATGAATCATGAATTGAATCATGAATCATGAATTGAATCATGAATCATGAATCATGAATTGAATCATGAATCATGAATTATCAATTATGAATTGAATAATGAATTATGAATTATCAATTATGAATTGAATAATGAATCATGAATCATGAATTGAATCATGAATCATGAATTAAATCATGAATCATGAATCATGAATTGAATAATGAATTATGAATTATGAATCATGAATTGAATCATGAATCAGGAATAATGAATTGAATCATGAACTGAATCATGAATCATGAATCATGAATCATAAATTAAATCATGAATCATGAATTGAATCATGAATCATGAATTGAATCATGAATCATGAATTGAATCATGAATCATGAATTCAATAATGAATCATGAATTGAATCATGAATCATGAATTGAATCATGAATTATGAATTGAATCATGAATCATGAATTGAATCATGAATCGAATCATGAATCATGAATTGAATCATGAATCATGAATCATGAATTGAATCAAGAATCATGAATCATGAATTGAATTAAATCATGAATCATGAATTGAATCATGAATCATGAATCATGAATTGAATCATGAATCATGAATTGAATCATGAATCATGAATCATCAATTGAATCATGAATCATCAATTGAATCATGAATCGAATCATGAATCATGAATCATAAATTGAATCATGAATCATGAATCATAAATCATGAATCATGAATCATGAATTGAATCATGAATTGAATCATGGATCATTAATCATGAATTGAATCATGAATTGAATCATGATTCAAGAATCATGAATTGAATCATGAATCAAGAATCATGAATTGAATCATTAATCATGAATCATGAATTGACTCATGAATTAAATTAATGAATTATGAATTGAATCATGAATTGAATCATGAATCATGAATCGAATCATGAATCATGAATTGAATCATGAATCATAAATCATGAATTAAATCATGGATCATAAATTAAATCATGAATCATGAATCTAATCATGAATCATGAATCGAATCATGAATTGAATCATGAATCGATTAATGAATTGAATCATGAATCATGAATCGAATCATGAATCATGAATCATGAATTGAATCATGAATCATGAATTGAATCATGAATTGAATCATGAATCATGAATCATGAATTGAATCATGAATCATGAATTGAATCATGAATCATGAATCGAATCATGAATCATGAATCGAATCATGAATCATAAATTATGAATCATGAATCATGAATTGAATCATGAATCGAATCATGAATCATAAATTGTATCATGAATCATGAATCATGAATCGAATCATGAATCATGAATTATGAATCATGAATTGAATTAAATCATGAATCATGAATTGAATCATGAATCATGAATCATGAATTGAATCATGAATCATGAATCATGAACCATGAATTGAATCATGAATCATGAATCATGAATTGAATCATGAATCATGAATCATGAATTGATTCATGAATCATGAATCATGAATTGAATCATGAATCATAAATCATGAATTGAATCATGAATTGAATCATGAATCATGAATTAAATCATGGATCATAAATTGAATCATGAATCATAAATTGAATCATGCATCATGAATCGAATCATGAATCGAATCTTGACTCGCTTAATGAATTGGATCATGAATCATGAATCAAATCATGAATCATGAATCATGAATTGAAACATGAATCATGAATCATGAATTGAATCATGAATCATGAATCATGAATTGAATCATGAATCATGAATTGAATCATGAATCATGAATTGAACCATGAATCATGAATTAAATTATGAATTATAAATCATGAATTGAATCATGAATCATGAATTGAATCATGAATTGAATCATGAATCATGAATCATGAATTGAATAATGAATAATGAATTAATGAATCATGAATTGAATCATGAATTATGAATTATGAATTGAATAATGAATCATGAATCATGAATTGAATCATGAATTGAATCATGAATCATGAATCATGAATTGAATAATGAATAATGAATTAATGAATCATGAATTGAATCATGAATTATGAATTGAATAATGAATCATGAATCATGAATTGAATCATGAATCATGAATCATGAATTGAATCATGAATAATGAATCATGAATCATGAATTGAATCATGAATTATGAATTGAATAATGAATCATGAATTGAATAATGAATCATGAATCATGAATTGAATCATGAATCATGAATTGAATCATGAATCATCAATTGAATCATGAATCATGAATTATGAATCATCAATTGAATCATGAATTATGAATCATGAATCGAATCATGAATCATGAATCATAAATTGAATCATGATTCATGAATCATGAATTGAATCATGAATCATTAATCATGAATTGAATCATGAATTGAAGCATGAATCATGAATCATGAATTGAATCATGAATCATGAATTGAATCATGAATTAAATTAATGAATTATGAATTGAATCATGAATCATGAATTGAATCATGAATCATGAATCGAATCATGAATCATGAATTGAATCATGAATCATGAATCATGAATTAAATCATGGATCATAAATTGAATCATGAATCATGAATCTAATCATGAATCATGAATATTGAATCGAATCATGAATTGAATCATGAATCGATTAATGAATTGAATCATGAATCATGAATCGAATCATGAATCATGAATCATGAATTGAATCATGAATCATGAATTGAATCATGAATTGAATCATGAATCATGAATTGAATCATGAATTGAATCATGAATCATGAATCATGAATTGAATCATGAATCATGAATCACGAATCATGAATTATGAATCATGAATTGAATCATGAATCATGAATCGAATCATGAATCATGAATTGTATCATGAATCATGAATTGAATCATGAATCATGAATCGAATCATGAATCATGAATTGTATCATGAATCATGAATCAAATCATGAATCATGAATCATGAATTGAATCATGAATCATGAATCACGAATTAAATCATGAATCATAAATCATGAATTGAATCATGAATCATTAATCATGCATTGAATCATGAATCATGAATTGAATCATGAATCATGAATTGAATCAAGAATCATGAATCATGAATTGAATTAAATCATGAATTGAATCATGAATCATGAACCATGAACCATGAATTGAATCATGAATCATGAATCATGAATTGAATCATGAATCATGAATTGATTCATGAATCATGAAACATGAATTGAATCATGAATTATGAATTATGAATCATGAATTGAATCATGAATTATGAATCATGAATATAATCATGAATCATGAATCATAAATCATGAATTGAATTATGAATCATAAATCATGAATTGAATAATGAATTGAATCATGAATCATGAATTAAATCATGGATCATAAATTGAATCATGAATCATAAATTGAATCATGAATCATGAATCGAATCATGAATCGAATCTTGATTTGCTTAATGAATTGAATCATGAATCATGAATCGAATCATGAATCATGAATCATGAATTGAAACATGAATCATGAATTGAATCATGAATCATGAATTGAATCATGAATCATGAATCGAATCATGAATCATGAATCATGAATTGAATCATGAATCATGAATCATGAATTGAATCATGAATTGAATCATGAATCATAAATCATGAATTGAATAATGAATAATGAATCATGAATCATGAATTGAATCATGAATTATGAATTGAATAATGAATCATGAATCATGAATTGAATCATGAATCATGAATTGAATCATGAATCAGGAATTGAATCATGAATAATGAATAATGAATCATGAATTGAATCATGAATTATGAATTGAATAATGAATCATGAATCATGAATTGAATCATGAATTATGAATCATGAATTGAATCATGAATTATGAATCATGAATTGAATCATGAATTATGAATCATGAATTGAATCATGTATCATGAATCATAAATTGAATCATGAATCATGAATTGAATCATGAATCATGAATCATGAATTGAATCATAAATCATGAATTGAATCATGAATCATGAATTGAATCATGAATTGAATAATGAATCATGAATTGAATCATGAATCATGAATAATGAATTGAATCATGAATCATGAATTGAATCATGAATTGAATCATGAATTAAATAACGAATCATGAATTGAATCATGAATCATGAATTGAATCATGAATCATGAATTGAATCATGAATCATGAATCATGAATTGAATCATGAATCATGAATTATCAATTATGAATTGAATAATGAATTATGAATTATCAATTATGAATTGAATAATGAATCATGAATCATGAATTGAATCATGAATCATGAATTAAATCATGAATCATGAATCATGAATTGAATAATGAATTATGAATTATGAATCATGAATTGAATCATGAATCAGGAATAATGAATTGAATCATGAACTGAATCATGAATCATGAATCATAAATTAAATCATGAATCATGAATTGAATCATGAATCATGAATTGAATCATGAATCATGAATTGAATCATGAATCATGAATCATGAATTCAATAATGAATCATGAATTGAATCATGAATCATGAATTGAATCATGAATTATGAATTGAATCATGAATCATGAATTGAATCATGAATCGAATCATGAATCATGAATTGAATCATGAATCATGAATCATGAATTGAATCAAGAATCATAAATTGAATCATGAATCATGAATCGAATCATGAATCGAATCTTGACTCGCTTAATGAATTGAATCATGAATCATGAATCGAATCATGAATCATGAATCATGAATTGAAACATGAATCATGAATTGAATCATGAATCATGAATTGAATCATGAATCATGAATCGAATCATGAATCATGAATCATGAATTGAATCATGAATCATGAATTGAATCATGAATTGAATCATGAATCATAAATCATGAATTGAATAATGAATAATGAATCATGAATCATGAATTGAATCATGAATTATGAATTGAATAATGAATCATGAATCATGAATTGAATCATGAATCATGAATTGAATCATGAATCAGGAATTGAATCATGAATAATGAATCATGAATCATGAATTGAATCATGAATTATGAATTGAATAATGAATCATGAATCATGAATTGAATCATGAATTATGAATCATGAATTGAATCATGAATTATGAATCATGAATTGAATCATGAATTATGAATCATGAATCGAATCATGAATCATGAATCATAAATTGAATCATGAATCATGAATTGAATCATGAATCATGAATCATGAATTGAATCATAAATCATGAATTGAATCATGAATCATGAATTGAATCATGAATTGAATCATGAATCATGAATTGAATCATGAATCATGAATAATGAATTGAATCATGAATCATGAATTGAATCATGAATTGAATCATGAATTAAATAACGAATCATGAATTGAATCATGAATCATGAATTGAATCATGAATCATGAATTGAATCATGAATCATGAATCATGAATTGAATCATGAATCATGAATTATCAATTATGAATTGAATAATGAATTATGAATTATCAATTATGAATTGAATAATGAATCATGAATCATGAATTGAATCATGAATCATGAATTAAATCATGAATCATGAATCATGAATTGAATAATGAATTATGAATTATGAATCATGAATTGAATCATGAATCAGGAATAATGAATTGAATCATGAACTGAATCATGAATCATGAATCATAAATTAAATCATGAATCATGAATTGAATCATGAATCATGAATTGAATCATGAATCATGAATTGAATCATGAATCATGAATCATGAATTCAATAATGAATCATGAATTGAATCATGAATCATGAATTGAATCATGAATTATGAATTGAATCATGAATCATGAATTGAATCATGAATCGAATCATGAATCATGAATTGAATCATGAATCATGAATCATGAATTGAATCAAGAATCATGAATCATGAATTGAATTAAATCATGAATCATGAATTGAATCATGAATCATGAATTGAATCATGAATCATGAATTGAATCATGAATCATGAATTGAATCATGAATCATGAATTGAATCATGAATCGAATCATGAATCATGAATCATAAATTGAATCATGAATCATGAATTGAATCATGAATTGAATCATGCATCATTAATCATGAATTGAATCATGAATTGAATCATGATTCAAGAATCATGAATTGAATCATGAATCAAGAATCATGAATTGAATCATTAATCATGAATCATGAATTGACTCATGAATTAAATTAATGAATTATGAATTGAATCATGAATTGAATCATGAATCATGAATCGAATCATGAATCATGAATTGAATCATGAATCATAAATCATGAATTAAATCATGGATCATAAATTGAATCATGAATCATGAATCTAATCATGAATCATGAATCGAATCATGAATTGAATCATGAATCGATTAATGAATTGAATCATGAATCATGAATCGAATCATGAATCATGAATCATGAATTGAATCATGAATCATGAATTGAATCATGAATTGAATCATGAATCATGAATCATGAATTGAATCATGAATCATGAATTATGAATCATGAATTGAGTTAAATCATGAATCATGAATTGAATCATGAATCATGAATCATGAATTGAATCATGAATCATGAATCATGAATCATGAATTGAATCATGAATCATGAATTGATTCATGAATCATGAATCATGAATTGAATCATGAATTATGAATCATGAATTGTATCATGAATTATGAATCATGAATTGAATCATGAATCATGAATCATAAATCATGAATTGAATCATGAATCATAAATCATGAATTGAATCATGAATTGAATCATGAATCATGAATTAAATCATGGATCATAAATTGAATCATGAATCATAAATTGAATCATGCATCATGAATCATGAATCGAATCATGAATCGAATCTTGACTCGCTTAATGAATTGGATCATGAATCATGAATCAAATCATGAATCATGAATCATGAATTGAAACATGAATCATGAATCATGAATTGAATCATGAATCATGAATCATGAATTGAATCATGAATCATGAATCATGAATTGAATCATGAATCATGAATTGAACCATGAATCATGAATTGAATCATGAATTATAAATCATGAATTGAATCATGAATCATGAATTAATGAATCATGAATTGAATCATGAATTATGAATTATGAATTGAATAATGAATCATGAATCATGAATTGAATCATGAATCATGAATTGAATCATGAATCATGAATCATGAATTGAATCATGAATAATGAATCATGAATCATGAATTGAATCATGAATTATGAATTGAATAATGAATCATGAATCATGAATTGAATAATGAATCATGAATCATCAATTGAATCTTGAATCATGAATTGAATCATGAATCATCAATTGAATCATGAATCATGAATTATGAATCATCAATTGAATCATGAATTATGAATTATGAATCGAATCATGAATCATGAATCATAAATTGAATCATGATTCATGAATCATGAATTGAATCATGAATCATTAATCATGAATTGAATCATGAATTGAAGCATGAATCATGAATTGAATCATGAATCATGAATCATGAATTAAATTAATGAATTATGAATTGAATCATGAATCATGAATTGAATCATGAATCATGAATCGAATCATGAATCATGAATTGAATCATGAATCATGAATCATGAATTAAATCATGGATCATAAATTGAATCATGAATCATGAATCTAATCATGAATCATGAATATTGAATCGAATCATGAAATGAATCATGAATCGATTAATGAATTGAATCATGAATCATGAATCGAATCATGAATCATGAATCATGAATCATGAATTGAATCATGAATTGAATCATGAATCATGAATTGAATCATGAATTGAATCATGAATCATGAATCATGAATTGAATCATGAATCATGAATCACGAATCATGAATTATGAATCATGAATTGAATCATGAATCATGAATCGAATCATGAATCATGAATTGTATCATGAATCATGAATCATGAATCATGAATTGAATCATGAATCATGAATCGAATCATGAATCATGAATTGTATCATGAATCATGAATCAAATCATGAATCATGAATTATGAATCATGAATTGAATCATGAATCATGAATCACGAATTAAATCATGAATCATAAATCATGAATTGAATCATGAATCATTAATCATGCATTGAATCATGAATCATGAATTGAATCATGAATCATGAATTGAATCAAGAATCATGAATCATGAATTGAATTAAATCATGAATTGAATCATGAATCATGAACCATGAATTGAATCATGAATCATGAATTGAATCATGAATCATGAATCATGAATTGAATCATGAATTATGAATCATGAATATAATCATGAATCATGAATCATAAATCATGAATTGAATTATGAATCATAAATCATGAATTGAATCATGAATTGAATCATGAATCATGAATTAAATCATGGATCATAAATTGAATCATGAATCATAAATTGAATCATGAATCATGAATCGAATCATGAATCGAATCTTGACTCGCTTAATGAATTGAATCATAAATCATGAATCGAATCATGAATCATGAATTGAAACATGAATCATGAATTGAATCATGAATCATGAATTGAATCATGAATCATGAATCGAATCATGAATCATGAATCATGAATTGAATCATGAATCATGAATCGAATCATGAATCATGAATTGTATCATGAATCATGAATCGAATCATGAATCATGAATTATGAATCATGAATTGAATCATGAATCATGAATCACGAATTAAATCATGAATCATAAATCATGAATTGAATCATGAATCATTAATCATGCATTGAATCATGAATCATGAATCATGAATTGAATCATGAATCATGAATTGAATCATGAATCATGAATTGAATCATGAATCATGAATTGAATCATGAATTATGAATTATGAATCATGAATTGAATCATGAATTATGAATCATGAATATAATCATGAATCATGAATCATAAATCATGAATTGAATTATGAATCATAAATCATGAATTGAATAATGAATTGAATCATGAATCATGAATTAAATCATGGATCATAAATTGAATCATGAATCATAAATTGAATCATGAATCATGAATCGAATCATGAATCGAATCTTGACTCGCTTAATGAATTGAATCATGAATCATGAATCGAATCATGAATCATGAATCATGAATTGAAACATGAATCATGAATTGAATCATGAATCATGAATTGAATCATGAATCATGAATCGAATCATGAATCATGAATCATGAATTGAATCATGAATCATGAATCATGAATTGAATCATGAATTGAATCATGAATCATAAATCATGAATTGAATAATGAATAATGAATCATGAATCATGAATTGAATCATGAATTATGAATTGAATAATGAATCATGAATCATGAATTGAATCATGAATCATGAATTGAATCATGAATCAGGAATTGAATCATGAATAATGAATCATGAATCATGAATTGAATCATGAATTATGAATTGAATAATGAATCATGAATCATGAATTGAATCATGAATTATGAATCATGAATTGAATCATGAATTATGAATCATGAATTGAATCATGAATTATGAATCATGAATCGAATCATGTATCATGAATCATAAATTGAATCATGAATCATGAATTGAATCATGAATCATGAATCATGAATTGAATCATAAATCATGAATTGAATCATGAATCATGAATTGAATCATGAATTGAATAATGAATCATGAATTGAATCATGAATCATGAATAATGAATTGAATCATGAATCATGAATTGAATCATGAATTGAATCATGAATTAAATAACGAATCATGAATTGAATCATGAATCATGAATTGAATCATGAATCATGAATTGAATCATGAATCATGAATCATGAATTGAATCATGAATCATGAATTATCAATTATGAATTGAATAATGAATTATGAATTATCAATTATGAATTGAATAATGAATCATGAATCATGAATTGAATCATGAATCATGAATTAAATCATGAATCATGAATCATGAATTGAATAATGAATTATGAATTATGAATCATGAATTGAATCATGAATCAGGAATAATGAATTGAATCATGAACTGAATCATGAATCATGAATCATAAATTAAATCATGAATCATGAATTGAATCATGAATCATGAATTGAATCATGAATCATGAATTGAATCATGAATCATGAATCATGAATTCAATAATGAATCATGAATTGAATCATGAATCATGAATTGAATCATGAATTATGAATTGAATCATGAATCATGAATTGAATCATGAATCGAATCATGAATCATGAATTGAATCATGAATCATGAATCATGAATTGAATCAAGAATCATAAATTGAATCATGAATCATGAATCGAATCATGAATCGAATCTTGACTCGCTTAATGAATTGAATCATGAATCATGAATCGAATCATGAATCATGAATCATGAATTGAAACATGAATCATGAATTGAATCATGAATCATGAATTGAATCATGAATCATGAATCGAATCATGAATCATGAATCATGAATTGAATCATGAATCATGAATCATGAATTGAATCATGAATTGAATCATGAATCATAAATCATGAATTGAATAATGAATAATGAATCATGAATCATGAATTGAATCATGAATTATGAATTGAATAATGAATCATGAATCATGAATTGAATCATGAATCATGAATTGAATCATGAATCAGGAATTGAATCATGAATAATGAATCATGAATCATGAATTGAATCATGAATTATGAATTGAATAATGAATCATGAATCATGAATTGAATCATGAATTATGAATCATGAATTGAATCATGAATTATGAATCATGAATTGAATCATGAATTATGAATCATGAATCGAATCATGAATCATGAATCATAAATTGAATCATGAATCATGAATTGAATCATGAATCATGAATCATGAATTGAATCATAAATCATGAATTGAATCATGAATCATGAATTGAATCATGAATTGAATCATGAATCATGAATTGAATCATGAATCATGAATAATGAATTGAATCATGAATCATGAATTGAATCATGAATTGAATCATGAATTAAATAACGAATCATGAATTGAATCATGAATCATGAATTGAATCATGAATCATGAATTGAATCATGAATCATGAATCATGAATTGAATCATGAATCATGAATTATCAATTATGAATTGAATAATGAATTATGAATTATCAATTATGAATTGAATAATGAATCATGAATCATGAATTGAATCATGAATCATGAATTAAATCATGAATCATGAATCATGAATTGAATAATGAATTATGAATTATGAATCATGAATTGAATCATGAATCAGGAATAATGAATTGAATCATGAACTGAATCATGAATCATGAATCATAAATTAAATCATGAATCATGAATTGAATCATGAATCATGAATTGAATCATGAATCATGAATTGAATCATGAATCATGAATCATGAATTCAATAATGAATCATGAATTGAATCATGAATCATGAATTGAATCATGAATTATGAATTGAATCATGAATCATGAATTGAATCATGAATCGAATCATGAATCATGAATTGAATCATGAATCATGAATCATGAATTGAATCAAGAATCATGAATCATGAATTGAATTAAATCATGAATCATGAATTGAATCATGAATCATGAATTGAATCATGAATCATGAATTGAATCATGAATCATGAATTGAATCATGAATCATGAATTGAATCATGAATCGAATCATGAATCATGAATCATAAATTGAATCATGAATCATGAATTGAATCATGAATTGAATCATGCATCATTAATCATGAATTGAATCATGAATTGAATCATGATTCAAGAATCATGAATTGAATCATGAATCAAGAATCATGAATTGAATCATTAATCATGAATCATGAATTGACTCATGAATTAAATTAATGAATTATGAATTGAATCATGAATTGAATCATGAATCATGAATCGAATCATGAATCATGAATTGAATCATGAATCATAAATCATGAATTAAATCATGGATCATAAATTGAATCATGAATCATGAATCTAATCATGAATCATGAATCGAATCATGAATTGAATCATGAATCGATTAATGAATTGAATCATGAATCATGAATCGAATCATGAATCATGAATCATGAATTGAATCATGAATCATGAATTGAATCATGAATTGAATCATGAATCATGAATCATGAATTGAATCATGAATCATGAATCACGAATCATGAATTATGAATCATGAATTGAATCATGAATCGAATCATGAATCATGAATTGTATCATGAATCATAAATTATGAATCATGAATTGAATCATGAATCGAATCATGAATCATAAATTGTATCATGAATCATGAATCATGAATCGAATCATGAATCATGAATTATGAATCATGAATTGAGTTAAATCATGAATCATGAATTGAATCATGAATCATGAATCATGAATTGAATCATGAATCATGAATCATGAATCATGAATTGAATCATGAATCATGAATTGATTCATGAATCATGAATCATGAATTGAATCATGAATTATGAATCATGAATTGTATCATGAATTATGAATCATGAATTGAATCATGAATCATGAATCATAAATCATGAATTGAATCATGAATCATAAATCATGAATTGAATCATGAATTGAATCATGAATCATGAATTAAATCATGGATCATAAATTGAATCATGAATCATAAATTGAATCATGCATCATGAATCATGAATCGAATCATGAATCGAATCTTGACTCGCTTAATGAATTGGATCATGAATCATGAATCAAATCATGAATCATGAATCATGAATCATGAATTGAAACATGAATCATGAATCATGAATTGAATCATGAATCATGAATCATGAATTGAATCATGAATCATGAATCATGAATTGAATCATGAATCATGAATTGAACCATGAATCATGAATTGAATCATGAATTATAAATCATGAATTGAATCATGAATCATGAATTAATGAATCATGAATTGAATCATGAATTATGAATTGAATAATGAATCATGAATCATGAATTGAATCATGAATCATGAATTGAATCATGAATCATGAATCATGAATTGAATCATGAATAATGAATCATGAATCATGAATTGAATCATGAATTATGAATTGAATAATGAATCATGAATCATGAATTGAATAATGAATCATGAATCATCAATTGAATCATGAATCATGAATTGAATCATGAATCATCAATTGAATCATGAATCATGAATTATGAATCATCAATTGAATCATGAATTATGAATTATGAATCGAATCATGAATCATGAATCATAAATTGAATCATGATTCATGAATCATGAATTGAATCATGAATCATTAATCATGAATTGAATCATGAATTGAAGCATGAATCATGAATTGAATCATGAATCATGAATCATGAATTAAATTAATGAATTATGAATTGAATCATGAATCATGAATTGAATCATGAATCATGAATCGAATCATGAATCATGAATTGAATCATGAATCATGAATCATGAATTAAATCATGGATCATAAATTGAATCATGAATCATGAATCTAATCATGAATCATGAATATTGAATCGAATCATGAAATGAATCATGAATCGATTAATGAATTGAATCATGAATCGATTAATGAATTGAATCATGAATCATGAATCGAATCATGAATCATGAATCATGAATCATGAATTGAATCATGAATTGAATCATGAATCATGAATTGAATCATGAATTGAATCATGAATCATGAATCATGAATTGAATCATGAATCATGAATCACGAATCATGAATTATGAATCATGAATTGAATCATGAATCATGAATCGAATCATGAATCATGAATTGTATCATGAATCATGAATCATGAATCATGAATTGAATCATGAATCATGAATCGAATCATGAATCATGAATTGTATCATGAATCATGAATCAAATCATGAATCATGAATTATGAATCATGAATTGAATCATGAATCATGAATCACGAATTAAATCATGAATCATAAATCATGAATTGAATCATGAATCATTAATCATGCATTGAATCATGAATCATGAATTGAATCATGAATCATGAATTGAATCAAGAATCATGAATCATGAATTGAATTAAATCATGAATTGAATCATGAATCATGAACCATGAATTGAATCATGAATCATGAATTGAATCATGAATCATGAATCATGAATTGAATCATGAATTATGAATCATGAATATAATCATGAATCATGAATCATAAATCATGAATTGAATTATGAATCATAAATCATGAATTGAATCATGAATTGAATCATGAATCATGAATTAAATCATGGATCATAAATTGAATCATGAATCATAAATTGAATCATGAATCATGAATCGAATCATGAATCGAATCTTGACTCGCTTAATGAATTGAATCATAAATCATGAATCGAATCATGAATCATGAATTGAAACATGAATCATGAATTGAATCATGAATCATGAATTGAATCATGAATCATGAATCGAATCATGAATCATGAATCATGAATTGAATCATGAATCATGAATCGAATCATGAATCATGAATTGTATCATGAATCATGAATCGAATCATGAATCATGAATTATGAATCATGAATTGAATCATGAATCATGAATCACGAATTAAATCATGAATCATAAATCATGAATTGAATCATGAATCATTAATCATGCATTGAATCATGAATCATGAATCATGAATTGAATCATGAATCATGAATTGAATCATGAATCATGAATTGAATCATGAATCATGAATTGAATCATGAATCATGAATTGAATCATGAATTGAATCATGGATCATGAATTGAATCATGAATCATGAATCATGAATTGAATCATGAATCATGAATCGAATCATGAATCATGAATCATGAATTGAATCATGAATCATGAATCATGAATTGAATCATAAATCATGAATCATGAATTGAATCATGAATCATGAATCATGAATTGAATCATGAATCATGAATCATGAATTGATTCATGAATCATGAAACATGAATTATGAATCATGAATTGAATCATGAATTATGAATCATGAATATAATCATGAATCATAAATCATGAATTGAATTATGAATCATAAATCATGAATTGAATCATGAATTGAATCATGAATCATGAATTGAATCATGAATCATGAATTGAATCATGAATTGAATCATGAATCATGAATTGAATCATGAATCATGAATCATGAATTGAATCATGAATCATGAATTGAATCATGAATTGAATCATGAATTAAATAACGAATCATGAATTGAATCATGAATCATGAATTGAATCATGAATCATGAATCATGAATTGAATCATGAATCATGAATTATCAATTATGAATTGAATAATGAATTATGAATTATCAATTATGAATTGAATAATGAATCATGAATCATGAATTGAATCATGAATCATGAATTAAATCATGAATCATGAATTGAATCATGAATCATGAATTGAATCATGAATCATGAATCATGAATTGAATCATGAATCATGAATTATCAATTATGAATTGAATAATGAATTATGAATTATCAATTATGAATTGAATAATGAATCATGAATCATGAATTGAATCATGAATCATGAATTAAATCATGAATCATGAATCATGAATTGAATAATGAATTATGAATTATGAATCATGAATTGAATCATGAATCAGGAATAATGAATTGAATCATGAACTGAATCATGAATCATGAATCATGAATCATAAATTAAATCATGAATCATGAATTGAATCATGAATCATGAATTGAATCATGAATCATGAATTGAATCATGAATCATGAATTCAATAATGAATCATGAATTGAATCATGAATCATGAATTGAATCATGAATTATGAATTGAATCATGAATCATGAATTGAATCATGAATCGAATCATGAATCATGAATTGAATCATGAATCATGAATCATGAATTGAATCAAGAATCATGAATCATGAATTGAATTAAATCATGAATCATGAATTGAATCATGAATCATGAATCATGAATTGAATCATGAATCATGAATTGAATCATGAATCATGAATCATCAATTGAATCATGAATCATCAATTGAATCATGAATCGAATCATGAATCATGAATCATAAATTGAATCATGAATCATGAATCATAAATCATGAATCATGAATCATGAATTGAATCATGAATTGAATCATGGATCATTAATCATGAATTGAATCATGAATTGAATCATGATTCAAGAATCATGAATTGAATCATGAATCAAGAATCATGAATTGAATCATTAATCATGAATCATGAATTGACTCATGAATTAAATTAATGAATTATGAATTGAATCATGAATTGAATCATGAATCATGAATCGAATCATGAATCATGAATTGAATCATGAATCATAAATCATGAATTAAATCATGGATCATAAATTAAATCATGAATCATGAATCTAATCATGAATCGAATCATGAATTGAATCATGAATCGATTAATGAATTGAATCATGAATCATGAATCGAATCATGAATCATGAATCATGAATTGAATCATGAATCATGAATTGAATCATGAATTGAATCATGAATCATGAATCATGAATTGAATCATGAATCATGAATTGAATCATGAATCATGAATCGAATCATGAATCATGAATTGTATCATGAATCATAAATTATGAATCATGAATCATGAATTGAATCATGAATCGAATCATGAATCATGAATTGAATCATGAATCATGAATCATGAATTGAATCAAGAATCATGAATCATGAATTGAATTAAATCATGAATCATGAATCATGAATCATGAATTGAATCATGAATCATGAATCATGAATCATGAATTGAATCATGAATTATGAATTATGAATTGAATAAGGAATCATGAATTGAATAATGAATCATGAATCATCAATTGAATCATGAATCATCAATTGAATCATGAATCGAATCATGAATCATGAATCATAAATTGAATCATGAATCATGAATCATAAATCATGAATCATGAATTGAATCATGGATCATTAATCATGAATTGAATCATGAATCATGAATTGAATCATGATTCATGAATCATGAATTGAATCATGAATCAAGAATCATGAATTGAATCATTAATCATGAATCATGAATTGACTCATGAATTAATTTAATGAATTATGAATTGAATCATGAATCATGAATTGAATCATGAATCATGAATCGAATCATGAATCATGAATTGAATCATGAATCATAAATCATGAATTAAATCATGGATCATAAATTGAATCATGAATCATGAATCTAATCATGAATCATGAATCTTGAATCGAATCATGAATCGATTAATGAATTGAATCATGAATCGAATCATGAATCATGAATCATGAATTGAATCATGAATCATAAATTGAATCATGAATCATGAATCATGAATTGAATCATGAATCATTAATCATGAATTGAATCATGAATTGAAGCATGAATCATGAATCATGAATTGAATCATGAATCATGAATCAAGAATCATGAATTGAATCATGAATTAAATTAATGAATTATGAATTGAATCATGAATCATGAATTGAATCATGAATCATGAATCGAATCATGAATCATGAATTGAATCATGAATCATGAATTAAATCATGGATCATAATTTGAATCATGAATCATGAATCTAATCATGAATCATGAATCTTGAATCGAATCATGAATTGAATCATGAATCGATTAATGAATTGAATCATGAATCATGAATCGAATCATGAATCATGAATCATGAATTGAATCATGAATCATGAATTGAATCATGAATTGAATCATGAATCATGAATTGAATCATGAATCATGAATTTAATCATGAATCACGAATCATGAATTATGAATCATGAATCATGAATTGAATCATGAATCGAATCATGAATCATGAATTGTATCATGAATCATGAATTATGAATCATGAATCATGAATTGAATCATGAATCATGAATCGAATCATGAATCATGAATTGTATCATGAATCATGAATCATGAATCGAATCATGAATCATGAATTATGAATCATGAATTGAATCATGAATCATGAATCAAGAATCATGAATTGAATCATGAATTAAATTAATGAATTATGAATTGAATCATGAATCATGAATTGAATCATGAATCATGAATCGAATCATGAATCATTAATCATGCATTGAATCATGAATCATGAATTGAATCATGAATCATGAATTGAATCATGAATTGAATCATGAATTGAATCATGGATCATGAATTGAATCATGAATTGAATCATGGATCATGAATTGAATCATGAATCATGAATTGAATCATTAATCGAATCATGAATCATGAATCATGAATTGAATCATGAATCATGAATTGAATCATAAATCATGAATCATGAATTGAATCATGAATCATGAATTGAATCATGAATCATGAATCATGAATTGAATCATGAATCATGAATTGAATCATGAATTGAATCATGAATTGAATCATGAATCATGAATCATGAATTGAATCATGAATCAAGAATTGAATCATGAATCATGAATCATGAATTGAATCATGAATTGAATCATGAATTGAATAACGAATCATGAATTGAATCATGAATCATGAATTGAATCATGAATCATGAATTGAATCATGAATCATGAATTGAATCATGAATCATGAATTATCAATTATGAATTGAATAATGAATCATGAATCATGAATTGAATCATGAATCATGAATTGAATCATGAATCATGAATTGAATAATGAATTATGAATTATGAATCATGAATTGAATCATGAATCAGGAATAATGAATTGAATCATGAACTGAATCATGAATCATGAATCATAAATTAAATCATGAATCATGAATTGAATCATGAATCATTAATCATGAATTGAATCATGAATCATGAATTGAATCATGAATCATGAATTCAATAATGAATCATGAATTGAATCATGAATTGAATTATGAATTGAATCATGAATTGAATCATGAATCGAATCATGAATCATGAATTGAATCATGAATCATGAATCATGAATTGAATCAAGAATCATGAATCATGAATTGAATTAAATCATGAATCATGAATTGAATCATGAATCATGAATAATGAATTAAATCATGAATCAAGAATCATGAATCATGAATTGAATCATGAATTATGAATTGAATAATGAATCATGAATTGAATCATGAATCATGAGTTGAATCATGAATCATGAGTTGAATCATGAATAATGAATCATGAATCATGAATTGAATCAGGAATCATGAATCATGAATTGAATAATGAATCATGAATCATCAATTGAATCATGAATCATCAATTGAATCATGAATCATGAATCATGATGTATGAATCATGAATTGAATCATGAATTATGAATCATGAATCGAATCATTAATCATGAATCATAAATTGAATCATGAATCATGAATCATAAATCATGAATTGAATCATGAATCATTAATCATGAATTGAATCATGAATCATGAATTGAATCATGAATCATGAATTCAATCATGAATCATGAATCAAGAATCATGAATTGAATCATGAATTAAATTAATGAATTATGAATTGAATCATGAATCATGAATCGAATCATGAATCATGAATTGAATCATGAATCATGAATTGAATCATGAATCATAAATTGAATCATGAATCATGAATCTAATCATGAATCATGAATCTTGAATCGAATCATGAATTGAATCATGAATCGATTAATGAATTGAATCATGAATCATGAATCGAATCATGAATCATGAATTGAATCATGAATCATGAATCATGAATTGAATCATGAATTGAATCATGAATCATGAATTGAATCATGAATTGAATCATGAATCATGAATCATGAATCATGAATTGAATCATGAATCATGAATCATGAATCATGAATCACGAATCATGAATTATGAATCATGAATTGAATTATGAATCATGAATTCAATAATGAATCATGAATTAAATCATGAATCATGAATTGAATCATGAATTATGAATTGAATCATGAATCATGAATTGAATCATGAATCGAATCATGAATTGAATCATGAATCATGAATCATGAATTGAATCAAGAATCATGAATCATGAATCATGAATTGAATTAAATCATGAATCATGAATCATGAATCATGAATTGAATCATGAATCATGAATCATGAATTGAATCATGAATTATGAATTATGAATTGAATAAGGAATCATGAATTGAATAATGAATCATGAATCATCAATTGAATCATGAATCGAATCATGAATCATGAATCATAAATTGAATCATGAATCATGAATCATAAATCATGAATCATGAATTGAATCATGGATCATTAATCATGAATTGAATCATGAATCATGAATTGAATCATGATTCATGAATCATGAATTGAATCATGAATCAAGAATCATGAATTGAATCATTAATCATGAATCATGAATTGACTCATGAATTAATTTAATGAATTATGAATTGAATCATGAATCATGAATTGAATCATGAATCATGAATCGAATTATGAATCATGAATTGAATCATGAATCATAAATCATGAATTAAATCATGGATCATAAATTGAATCATGAATCATGAATCTAATCATGAATCATGAATCTTGAATCGAATCATGAATTGAATCATGAATCGATTAATGAATTGAATCATGAATCATGAATCGAATCATGAATCATGAATTGAATCATGAATCATAAATTGAATCATGAATCATGAATTGAATCATGAATCATTAATCATGAATTGAATCATGAATTGAAGCATGAATCATGAATCATGAATTGAATCATGAATCATGAATCAAGAATCATGAATTGAATCATGAATTAAATTAATGAATTATGAATTGAATCATGAATCATGAATTGAATCATGAATCATGAATCGAATCATGAATCATGAATCATGAATTAAATCATGGATCATAAATTGAATCATGAATCATGAATCTAATCATGAATCATGAATCTTGAATCGAATCATGAATTGAATCATGAATCGATTAATGAATTGAATCATGAATCGAATCATGAATCATGAATTGAATCATGAATCATGAATTGAATCATGAATTGAATCATGAATCATGAATTGAATCATGAATCATGAATTGAATCATGAATCACGAATCATGAATTATGAATCATGAATCATGAATTGAATCATGAATCTAATCATGAATCATGAATTGTATCATGAATCATGAATTATGAATCATGAATCATGAATTGAATCATGAATCATGAATCGAATCATGAATCATGAATTGTATCATGAATCATGAATCGAATCATGAATCATGAATTATGAATCATGAATTGTATCATGAATCATGAATTATGAATCATGAATCGAATCATGAATCATGAATCGTATCATAAATCATGAATCGAATCATGAATCATGAATTGTATCATGAATCATGAATCGAATCATGAATCATGAATTATGAATCATGAATTGTATCATGAATCATGAATTATGAATCATGAATTGAATCATGAATCGAATCATGAATCATGAATCGTATCATAAATCATGAATCGAATCATGAATCATGAATTATGAATCATGAATTGAATCATGAATCACGAATTAAATCATGAATCATAAATCATGAATTGAATCATGAATCATTAATCATGCATTGAATCATGAATCATGAATTGAATCATGAATCATGAATTGAATCATGAATCATGAATTGAATCATGGATCATGAATTGAATCATGAATCATGAATCATGAATTCAATCATGAATCATGAATCGAATCATGAATCATGAATTGAATCATGTATCATGAATTGAATCATAAATCATAAATCATGAATTGAATCATGAATCATGATTCATGAATTGAATCATGAATCATGAATTGAATCATGAATCATGAATTGAATCATGAATTGAATCATGAATCATGAATTGAATCATGAATCATGAATCATGAATTGAATCATGAATCATGAATCATGAATTGAATCATGAATTGAATCATGAATTAAATAACGAATCATGAATTGAATCATGAATCATGAATTGAATCATGAATCATGAATTGAATCATGAATCATGAATTATCAATTATGAATTGAATAATGAATTATCAATTATCAATTATGAATTGAATAATGAATCATGAATCATGAATTGAATCATGAATCATGAATTAAATCATGAATCATGAATCATGAATTGAATAATGAATTATAAATTATGAATCATGAATTGAATCATGAATCAGGAATAATGAATTGAATCATGAACTGAATCATGAATCATGAATCATAAATTAAATCATGAATCATGAATTGAATCATGAATCATGAATTGAATCATGAATCATGAATTCAATAATGAATCATGAATTAAATCATGAATCATGAATTGAATCATGAATTATGAATTGAATCATGAATCATGAATTGAATCATGAATCGAATCATGAATCATGAATTGAATCATGAATCATGAATCATGAATTGAATCAAGAATCATGAATCATGAATCATGAATTGAATTAAATCATGAATCATGAATCATGAATTGAATCATGAATCATGAATCATGAATTGAATCATGAATTATGAATTATGAATTGAATAAGGAATCATGAATTGAATAATGAATCATGAATCATCAATTGAATCATGAATCATGAATTGAATCATGAATCGAATCATGAATCATGAATCATAAATTGAATCATGAATCATGAATCATAAATCATGAATCATGAATTGAATCATGGATCATTAATCATGAATTGAATCATGAATCATGAATTGAATCATGATTCATGAATCATGAATTGAATCATGAATCAAGAATCATGAATTGAATCATTAATCATGAATCATGAATTGACTCATGAATTAATTTAATGAATTATGAATTGAATCATGAATCATGAATTGAATCATGAATCATGAATCGAATCATGAATCATGAATTGAATCATGAATCATAAATCATGAATTAAATCATGGATCATAAATTGAATCATGAATCATGAATCTAATCATGAATCATGAATCGAATCATGAATTGAATCATGAATCGATTAATGAATTGAATCATGAATCATGAATCGAATCATGAATCATGAATCATGAATTGAATCATGAATCATAAATTGAATCATGAATCAAGAATCATGAATTGAATCATGAATTAAATTAATGAATTATGAATTGAATCATGAATCATGAATTGAATCATGAATCATGAATCGAATCATGAATCATGAATTGAATCATGAATCATGAATTAAATCATGGATCATAAATTGAATCATGAATCATGAATCTAATCATGAATCATGAATCTTGAATCGAATCATGAATTGAATCATGAATCGATTAATGAATTGAATCATGAATCGAATCATGAATCATGAATCATGAATTGAATCATGAATCATGAATCATGAATTGAATCATGAATTGAATCATGAATCATGAATTGAATCATGAATCATGAATTGAATCATGAATCACGAATCATGAATTATGAATCATGAATTATGAATCATGAATTGAATCATGAATCGAATCATGAATTGTATCATGAATCATGAATTATGAATCATGAATTGAATCATGAATCGAATCATGAATCATGAATTGTATCATGAATCATGAATCATGAATCGAATCATGGATCATGAATTATGAATCATGAATTGAATCATGAATCATGAATCACGAATTAAATCATGAATCATAAATCATGAATTGAATCATGAATCATTAATCATGCATTGAATCATGAATCATGAATTGAATCATGAATCATGAATTGAATCATGAATCATGAATTGAATCATGAATTGAATCATGGATCATGAATTGAATCATGAATCATGAATTGAATCATGAATCGAATCATGAATCATGAATCATGAATTGAATCATGAATCATGAATTGAATCATAAATCATGAATCATGAATTGAATCATGAATCATGAATTGAATCATGAATCATGAATCATGAATTGAATCATGAATCATGAATTGAATCATGAATTGAATCATGAATCATGAATTGAATCATGAATTGAATCATGAATCATGAATCATGAATTGAATCATGAATCAAGAATTGAATCATGAATCATGAATCATGAATTGAATCATGAATTGAATCATGAATTGAATAACGAATCATGAATTGAATCATGAATCATGAATTGAATCATGAATCATGAAATGAATCATGAATCATGAATTGAATCATGAATCATGAATTATCAATTATGAATTGAATAATGAATCATGAATCATGAATTGAATCATGAATCATGAATTGAATCATGAATCATGAATTGAATAATGAATTATGAATTATGAATCATGAATTGAATCATGAATCAGGAATAATGAATTGAATCATGAACTGAATCATGAATCATGAATCATAAATTAAATCATGAATCATGAATTGAATCATGAATCATTAATCATGAATTGAATCATGAATCATGAATTGAATCATGAATCATGAATTGAATCATGAATCATGAATCATGAATTCAATAATGAATCATGAATTGAATCATGAATTGAATTATGAATTGAATCATGAATTGAATCATGAATCGAATCATGAATCATGAATTGAATCATGAATCATGAATCATGAATTGAATCAAGAATCATGAATCATGAATTGAATTAAATCATGAATCATGAATTGAATCATGAATCATGAATAATGAATTAAATCATGAATCAAGAATCATGAATCATGAATTGAATCATGAATTATGAATTGAATAATGAATCATGAATTGAATCATGAATCATGAGTTGAATCATGAATCATGAGTTGAATCATGAATAATGAATCATGAATCATGAATTGAATCATGAATTATGAATTGAATAAGGAATCATAAATCATGAATTGAATAATGAATCATGAATCATCTATTGAATCATGAATCATCAATTGAATCATGAATCATGAATCATGATGTATGAATCATGAATTGAATCATGAATTATGAATCATGAATCGAATCATTAATCATGAATCATAAATTGAATCATGAATCATAAATCATGAATTGAATCATGAATCATTAATCATGAATTGAATCATGAATCATGAATTGAATCATGAATCAAGAATCATGAATTGAATCATGAATTAAATTAATGAATTATGAATTGAATCATGAATCATGAATTGAATCATGAATCATGAATCGAATCATGAATCATGAATTGAATCATGAATCATGAATTAAATCATGGATCATAAATTGAATCATGAATCATGAATCTAATCATGAATCATGAATCGAATCATGAATTGAATCATGAATCGATTAATGAATTGAATCATGAATCATGAATCGAATCATGAATCATGAATTGAATCATGAATCATGAATTGAATCATGAATTGAATCATGAATCATGAATTGAATCATGAATTGAATCATGAATCATGAATCATGAATTGAATCATGAATCATGAATCATGAATCATGAATCACGAATCATGAATTATGAATCATGAATTGAATCATGAATCATGAATCGAATCATGAATCATGAATTGTATCATGAATCATGAATTATGAATCATGAATTGAATCATGAATCATGAATCGAATCATGAATCATAAATTGTATCATGAATCATGAATCGAATCATGAATCATGAATTATGAATCATGAATTGAATCATGAATCATGAATCACAAATTAAATCATGAATCATGAATCATGAATTGAATCATGAATCATTAATCATGCATTGAATCATGAATCATGCATTGAATCATGAATCATGAATTGAATCATGAATCATGAATTGAATCATGAATCATGAATTGAATAATGAATTGAATCATGGATCATGTATTGAATCATGAATCATGAATTGAATCATGAATCATGAATTGAATCATGAATCATGAATTGAATCATAAATCATGAATCATGAATTGAATCATGAATCATGAATCATGAATTGAATCATGAATCATGAATTATGAATCATGAATTGAATCATGAATCATGAATTGAATCATGAATCATGAATTGAATCATGAATTGAATCATGAATCATGAATTGAATCATGAATCATGAATTGAATCATGAATTGAATCATGAATCATGAATTGAATCATAAATCATGAATCATGAATTGAATCATGAATTGAATCATGAATCATGAATTGAATCATGAATTGAATCATGAATCATGAATTGAATCATGAATTGAATCATGAATCATGAATTGAATCATGAATTGAATCATGAATCATGAATCATGAATTGAATCATGAATCAAGAATTGAATCATGAATCATGAATCATGAATTGAATCATGAATTGAATCATGAATTGAATAACGAATCATGAATTGAATCATGAATCATGAATTGAATCATGAATCATGAAATGAATCATGAATCATGAATTGAATCATGAATCATGAATTATCAATTATGAATTGAATAATGAATCATGAATCATGAATTGAATCATGAATCATGAATTGAATCATGAATCATGAATTGAATAATGAATTATGAATTATGAATCATGAATTGAATCATGAATCAGGAATAATGAATTGAATCATGAACTGAATCATGAATCATGAATCATAAATTAAATCATGAATCATGAATTGAATCATGAATCATTAATCATGAATTGAATCATGAATCATGAATTGAATCATGAATCATGAATTGAATCATGAATCATGAATCATGAATTCAATAATGAATCATGAATTGAATCATGAATTGAATTATGAATTGAATCATGAATTGAATCATGAATCGAATCATGAATCATGAATTGAATCATGAATCATGAATCATGAATTGAATCAAGAATCATGAATCATGAATTGAATTAAATCATGAATCATGAATTGAATCATGAATCATGAATAATGAATTAAATCATGAATCAAGAATCATGAATCATGAATTGAATCATGAATTATGAATTGAATAATGAATCATGAATTGAATCATGAATCATGAGTTGAATCATGAATCATGAGTTGAATCATGAATAATGAATCATGAATCATGAATTGAATCATGAATTATGAATTGAATAAGGAATCATAAATCATGAATTGAATAATGAATCATGAATCATCTATTGAATCATGAATCATCAATTGAATCATGAATCATGAATCATGATGTATGAATCATGAATTGAATCATGAATTATGAATCATGAATCGAATCATTAATCATGAATCATAAATTGAATCATGAATCATAAATCATGAATTGAATCATGAATCATTAATCATGAATTGAATCATGAATCATGAATTGAATCATGAATCAAGAATCATGAATTGAATCATGAATTAAATTAATGAATTATGAATTGAATCATGAATCATGAATTGAATCATGAATCATGAATCGAATCATGAATCATGAATTGAATCATGAATCATGAATTAAATCATGGATCATAAATTGAATCATGAATCATGAATCTAATCATGAATCATGAATCGAATCATGAATTGAATCATGAATCGATTAATGAATTGAATCATGAATCATGAATCGAATCATGAATCATGAATTGAATCATGAATCATGAATTGAATCATGAATTGAATCATGAATCATGAATTGAATCATGAATTGAATCATGAATCATGAATCATGAATTGAATCATGAATCATGAATCATGAATCATGAATCACGAATCATGAATTATGAATCATGAATTGAATCATGAATCATGAATCGAATCATGAATCATGAATTGTATCATGAATCATGAATTATGAATCATGAATTGAATCATGAATCATGAATCGAATCATGAATCATAAATTGTATCATGAATCATGAATCGAATCATGAATCATGAATTATGAATCATGAATTGAATCATGAATCATGAATCACAAATTAAATCATGAATCATGAATCATGAATTGAATCATGAATCATTAATCATGCATTGAATCATGAATCATGCATTGAATCATGAATCATGAATTGAATCATGAATCATGAATTGAATCATGAATCATGAATTGAATAATGAATTGAATCATGGATCATGTATTGAATCATGAATCATGAATTGAATCATGAATCATGAATTGAATCATGAATCATGAATTGAATCATAAATCATGAATCATGAATTGAATCATGAATCATGAATCATGAATTGAATCATGAATCATGAATTATGAATCATGAATTGAATCATGAATCATGAATTGAATCATGAATCATGAATTGAATCATGAATTGAATCATGAATCATGAATTGAATCATGAATCATGAATTGAATCATGAATTGAATCATGAATCATGAATTGAATCATAAATCATGAATCATGAATTGAATCATGAATTGAATCATGAATCATGAATTGAATCATGAATTGAATCATGAATCATGAATTGAATCATGAATCATGAATCATGAATTGAATCATGAATCATGAATTGAATCATGAATTGAATCATGAATTAAATAATGAATCATGAATTGAATCATGAATCATGAATTGAATCATGAATCATGAATTGAATCATGAATCATGAATTGAATCATGAATCATGAATTATCAATTATGAATTGAATAATGAATTATGAATTATCAATTATGAATTGAATAATGAATCATGAATCATGAATTGAATCATGAATTAAATCATGAATCATGAATTGAATAATGAATTATGAATTATGAATCATGAATTGAATCAAGAATCAGGAATAATGAATTGAATCATGAACTGAATGATGAATCATGAATCATGAATCATAAATTAAATCATGAATCATGAATTTAATCATGAATCATGAATTGAATCATGAATCATGAATTGAATCATGAATCATGAATTGAATCATGAATCATGAATCATGAATTCAATAATGAATCATGAATTGAATCATGAATCATGAATTGAATCATGAATTATGAATTGAATCATGAATCATGAATTGAATCATGAATCGAATCATGAATCATGAATTGAATCATGAATCATGAATTGAATCATGAATCATGAATCATGAATTGAATCATGAATCATGAATCATGAATTGAATCAAGAATCATGAATCATGAATTGAATTAAATCATGAATCATGAATTGAATCATGAATCATGAATCAAATCATGAATCATGAATCATGAATTGAATCATGAATTATGAATTATGAATTGAATAAGGAATCATGAATCATGAATTGAATAATGAATCATCAATTGAATCATGAATCATCAATTGAATCATGAATCGAATCATGAATCATGAATCATAAATTGAATCATGAATCATGAATCATAAATCATGAATCATGAATTGAATCATGGATCATTAATCATGAATTGAATCATGGATCATTAATCATGAATTGAATCATGAATTGAATCATGATTCATGAATCATGAATTGAATCATGAATCAAGAATCATGAATTGAATCATTAATCATGAATCATGAATTGACTCATGAATTAAATTAATGAATTATGAATTGAATCATAAATCATGAATTGAATCATGAATCATGAATCGAATCATGAATCATGAATTGAATCATGAATCATAAATCATGAATTAAATCATGGATCATAAATTGAATCATGAATCATGAATCTAATCATGAATCATGAATCGAATCATGAATTGAATCATGAATCGATTAATGAATTGAATCATGAATCATGAATCGAATCATGAATCATGAATCATGAATTGAATCATGAATCATGAATTGAATCATGAATTGAATCATGAATCATGAATTGAATCATGAATCATGAATCACGAATCATGAATTATGAATCATGAATCATGAATTGAATCATGAATCGAATCATGAATCATGAATTGTATCATGAATCATAAATTATGAATCATGAATCATGAATTGAATCATGAATCGAATCATGAATCATAAATTGTATCATGAATCATGAATCGAATTATGAATCATGAATTATGAATCATGAATTGAATTAAATCATGAATCATGAATTGAATCATGAATCATGAATTGAATCATGAATCATGAACCATGAATTAAATCATGAATCATGAATTGAATCATGAATCATGAATTGATTCATGAATCATGAATTGAATCATGAATTATGAATCATGAATTGTATCATAAATTATGAATCATGAATCGAATCATGAATCATGAATCATAAATTGAATCATGAATCATGAATCATGAATCATAAATCATGAATCATGAATTGAATCATGGATCATTAATCATGAATTGAATCATGGATCATTAATCATGAATTGAATCATGAATTGAATCATGATTCATGAATCATGAATTGAATCATGAATCAAGAATCATGAATTGAATCATTAATCATGAATCATGAATTGACTCATGAATTAAATTAATGAATTATGAATTGAATCATGAATTGAATCATGAATCATGAATCGAATCATGAATCATGAATTGAATCATGAATCATAAATCATGAATTAAATCATGGATCATAAATTGAATCATGAATCATGAATCTAATCATGAATCATGAATCGAATCATGAATTGAATCATGAATCGATTAATGAATTGAATCATGAATCATGAATCGAATCATGAATCATGAATCATGAATTGAATCATGAATCATGAATTGAATCATGAATTGAATCATGAATCATGAATTGAATCATGAATCATGAATCACGAATCATGAATTATGAATCATGAATCATGAATTGAATCATGAATCGAATCATGAATCATGAATTGTATCATGAATCATAAATTATGAATCATGAATCATGAATTGAATCATGAATCGAATCATGAATCATAAATTGTATCATGAATCATGAATCGAATTATGAATCATGAATTGAATTAAATCATGAATCATGAATTGAATCATGAATCATGAATTGAATCATGAATCATGAACCATGAATTAAATCATGAATCATGAATTGAATCATGAATCATGAATCATGAATTGATTCATGAATCATGAATTGAATCATGAATTATGAATCATGAATTGTATCATAAATTATGAATCATGAATTGAATCATGAATCATGAATCATAAATCATGAATTGAATCATGAATCATAAATCATGAATTGAATCATGAATTGAATCATGAATTAAATCATGGATCATAAATTGAATCATGAATCATAAATTGAATCATGCATCATGAATCATGAATCGAATCATGAATCGAATCTTGACTCGCTTAATGAATTGGATCATGAATCATGAATCAAATCATGAATCATGAATTGAAACATGAATCATGAATCATGAATTGAATCATGAATCATGAATTGAATCATGAATCATGAATTGAATCATGAATCATGAATTGAACCATGAATCATGAATTATAAATCATGAATTGAATCATGAATCATGAATTGACTCATGAATTGAATCATGAATCATGAATTGAATAATGAATAATGAATCATGAATCATGAATTGAATCATGAATTATGAATTATGAATTGAATAATGAATCATGAATTGAATCATGAATCATGAATTGAATCATGAATCATGAATTGAATCATGAATAATGAATAATGAATCATGAATTGAATCATGAATTATGAATTGAATAATGAATCATGAATCATGAATTGAATAATGAATCATGAATCATCAATTGAATCATGAATCATGAATTGAATCATGAATCATCAATTGAATCATGAATCATGAATTATGAATCATCAATTGAATCATGAATTATGAATCATGAATCGAATCATGAATCATGAATCATAAATTGAATCATGAATCATGAATTGAATCATGAATCATTAATCATGAATTGAATCATGAATTGAAGCATGAATCATGAATCATGAATTGAATCATGAATCATGAATTGAATCATGAATTAAATTAATGAATTATGAATTGAATCATGAATCATGAATTGAATCATGAATCGAATCATGAATCATGAATTGAATCATGAATCATGAATTAAATCATGGATCATAAATTGAATCATGAATCGAATCATGAATCATGAATTGAATCATGAATCATGAATTGAATCATGAATTGAATCATGAATTGAATCATGAATCATGAATTGAATCATGAATCATGAATCACGAATCATGAATTATGAATCATGAATTGAATCATGAATCATGAATCGAATCATGAATCATGAATTGTATCATGAATCATGAATTATGAATCATGAATCATGAATTGAATCATGAATCATGAATCGAATCATGAATCATGAATCGTATCATGAATCATGAATCGAATCATGAATTATGAATCATGAATTGAATCATGAATCATAAATCATGAATTGAATCATGAATCATTAATCATGCATTGAATCATGAATCATGAATTGAATCATGAATCATTAATTGAATCAAGAATCATGAATCATGAATTGTATCATGAATCATGAATCGAATCATGAATCATGAATCACGAATTAAATCATGAATCATAAATCATGACTTGAATCATGAATCATTAATCATGCATTGAATCATGAATCATGAATTGAATCATGAATCATGAATTAAATCAAGAATCATGAATCATGAATTGAATTAAATCATGAATCATGAATTGAATCATGAATCATGAATCATGAACCATGAATTGAATCATGAATCATGAATCATGAATTGAATCATGAATCATGAATTGATTCATGAATCATGAAACATGAATTGAATCATGAATTATGAATCATAATTTGAATCATGAATTATGAATCATGAATATAATCATGAATCATGAATCATAAATCATGAATTGAATTATGAATCATAAATCATGAATTGAATCATGAATTGAATCATGAATCATGAATTAAATCATGGATCATAAATTGAATCATGAATCATAAATTGAATCATGAATCATGAATCGAATCATGAATCGAATCTTGACTCGCTTAATGAATTGAATCATGAATCATGAATCGAATCATGAATCATGAATTGAAACATGAATTGAATCATGAATCATGAATTGAATCATGAATTGAATCATGAATCATGAATTGAATCATGAATTGAATCATGAATCATGAATTGAATAATGAATAATGAATCATGAATTGAATCATGAATTATGAATTGAATAATGAATCATGAATCATGAATTGAATCATGAATCATGAATTGAATCATGAATCATGAATCAGGAATTGAATCATGAATAATGAATCATGAATTGAATCATGAATTATGAATTATGAATTGAATAATGAATCATGAATCATGAATTGAATAATGAATCATGAATCATCAATTGAATCATGAATTATGAATTATGAATTGAATAATGAATCATGAATTGAATCATGAATCATTATTTGAATCATGAATCATGAATCATGAATTGAATCATGAATAATGAATCATGAATTGAATCATGAATTATGAATTGAATAATGAATCATGAATCATGAATTGAATAATGAATCATGAATCATCAATTGAATCATGAATCATGAATTGAATCATGAATCATCAATTGAATCATGAATCATGAATTATGAATCATCAATTGAATCATGAATTATGAATCATGAATCGAATCATGAATCATGAATCATAAATTGAATCATGAATCATGAATCATGAATTGAATCATGAATCATTAATCATGAATTGAATCATGAATTGAATCATGAATCAAGAATCATGAATTAAATCATGTATTAAATTAATGAATTATAAATTGAATCATGAATCATGAATCGAATCATGAATCATGAATCGAATCATGAATCATGAATTGAATCATGAATCATGAATCATGAATTAAATCATGGATCATAAATTGAATCATGAATCTAATCATGAATCATGAATATTGAATCGAATCATGAATTGAATCATGAATCGATTAATGAATTGAATCATGAATCGAATCATGAATCATGAATCATGAATTGAATCATGAATCATGAATCATGAATTGAATCATGAATTGAATCATGAATCATGAATTGAATCATGAATTGAATCATGAATCATGAATCATGAATTGAATCATGAATCATGAATCACGAATCATGAATTATGAATCATGAATTGAATCATGAATCATGAATCGAATCATGAATCATGAATTGTATCATGAATCATGAATTATGAATCATGAATCATGAATTGAATCATGAATCATGAATCGAATCATGAATCATGAATTGTATCATGAATCATGAATCGAATCATGAATCATGAATTATGAATCATGAATTGAATCATGAATCATGAATCATGAATCATGAATCACGAATTAAATCATGAATCATGAATTGAATCAAGAATCATGAATCATGAATCATGAATTGAATTAAATCATGAATCATGAATTGAATCATGAATCATTAATCATGCATTGAATCATGAATCATGAATTGAATCATGAATCATGAATTGAATCAAGAATCATGAATCATGAATTGAATTAAATCATGAATCATGAATTGAATCATGAACCATGAATTGAATCATGAATCATGAACCATGAATTGAATCATGAATCATGAATCATGAATTGAATCATGAATTGATTCATGAATCATGAAACATGAATTATGAATCATGAATTGAATCATGAATTATGAATCATGAATATAATCATGAATCATAAATCATGAATTGAATTATGAATCATAAATCATGAATTGAATCATGAATCATGAATTAAATCATGGATCATAAATTGAATCATGAATCATAAATTGAATCATGAATCATGAATCGAATCATGAATCGAATCTTGACTCGCTTAATGAATTGAATCATGAATCATGAATCGAATCATGAATCATGAATTGAAACATGAATCATGAATCATGAATTGAATCATGAATCGAATCATGAATCATGAATTGAATCATGAATCATGAATTATGAATTGAATAATGAATCATGAATTGAATAATGAATAATGAATCATGAATCATGAATTGAATCATGAATTATGAATTGAATAATGAATCATGAATCATGAATTGAATCATGAATCATGAATTGAATCATGAATCATGAATCAGGAATTGAATCATGAATAATGAATCATCAATTGAATCATGAATTATGAATTATGAATTGAATAATGAATCATGAATCATGAATTGAATAATGAATCATGAATCATCAATTGAATCATGAATCATCAATTGAATCATGAATCATGAATTATGAATCATGAATTGAATCATGAATTATGAATCATGAATCGAATCATGAATCATGAATCATAAATTGAATCATGAATCATGAATCATGAATTGAATCATGAATCATTAATCATGAATCATTAATCATGAATTGAATCATGAATTGAATCATGAATCATGAATTGAATCATGAATCATGAATTGAATCATGAATCATGAATCATGAACTGAATCATGAATCATGAATCATGAATCTAATCATGAATCATGAATTTTGAATCGAATCATGAATTGAATCATGAATCGATTAATGAATTGAATCATGAATCATGAATCGAATCATGAATCATGAATTGAATCATGAATCATGAATTGAATCATGAATTGAATCATGAATCATGAATTGAATCATGAATTGAATCATGAATCATGAATTGAATCACGAATCATGAATTATGAATCATGAATCATGAATCGAATCATGAATTGAATCATGAATCATGAATCGAATCATGAATCATGAATTGTATCATGAATCATGAATCGAATCATGAATCATGAATTATGAATCATGAATTGAATCATGAATCACGAATTAAATCATGAATCATAAATCATGAATTGAATCATGAATCATTAATCATGCATTGAATCATGAATCATGAATTGAATCATGAATCATGAATTGAATCATGAATCATGAATTGAATCATGGATCATTAATTGAATCATGAATCATGAATCATGAATTGAATCATGAATCATGAATCGAATCATGAATCATGAATTGAATCATGAATCATGAATTGAATCATAAATCATGAATCATGAATTGAATCATGAATCATGAATTGAATCATGAATCATGAATTGAATCATGAATCATGAATTGAATCATGAATTGAATCATGAATCATGAATTGAATCATGAATCATGAATCATGAATTGAATCATGAATCATGAATCATGAATTGAATCATGAATCATGAATTGAATCATGAATTGAATCATGAATTAAATAACGAATCATGAATTGAATCATGAATTGAATCATGAATCATGAATTGAATCATGAATCATGAATTGAATCATGAATTATCAATTATGAATTGAATAATGAATTATGAATTATCAATTATGAATTGAATAATGAATCATGAATCATGAATTGAATCATGAATCATGAATTAAATCATGAATCATGAATTGAATAATGAATTATGAATCATGAATTGAATCATGAATCAGGAATAATGAATTGAATCATGAACTGAATCATGAATCATGAATCATAAATTAAATCATGAATCATGAATTGAATCATGAATCATGAATTGAATCATGAATCATGAATCATGAATTCAATAATGAATCATGAATTAAATCATGAATCATGAATTGAATCATGAATTATGAATTGAATCATGAATTATGAATTGAATCATGAATCATGAATTGAATCATGAATCGAATCATGAATCATGAATTGAATCATGAATCATGAATTGAATCAAGAATCATGAATCATGAATTGAATTAAATCATGAATCATGAATTGAATCATGAATCATGAATCATGAATTGAATCATGAATCATGAATTGAATCATGAATTATGAATTATGAATTGAATAAGGAATCATGAATTGAATAATGAATCATGAATCATCAATTGAATCATGAATCATCAATTGAATCATGAATTGAATCATGAATCATGAATCATAAATTGAATCATGAATCATGAATCATAAATCATGAATCATGAATTGAATCATGGATCATTAATCATGAATTGAATCATGAATCATGAATTGAATCATGATTCATGAATCATGAATTGAATCATGAATCAAGAATCATGAATTGAATCATTAATCATGAATCATGAATTGACTCATGAATTAAATTAATGAATTATGAATTGAATCATGAATCATGAATTGAATCATGAATCATGAATCAAATCATGAATCATGATTCGAATCATGAATCATAAATCATGAATTAAATCATGGATCATAAATTGAATCATGAATCATGAATCTAATCATGAATCATGAATCTTGAATCGAATCATGAATTGAATCATGAATCGATTAATGAATTGAATCATGAATCATGAATTGAATCATGAATCATAAATTGAATCATGAATCATGAATCATAAATTGAATCATGAATCATGAATCATGAATTGAATCATGAATCATTAATCATGAATTGAATCATGAATTGAAGCATGAATCATGAATTGAATCATGAATCATGAATCAAGAATCATGAATTGAATCATGAATTAAATTAATGAATTATGAATTGAATCATGAATCATGAATTGAATCATGAATCATGAATCGAATCTTGAATCATGAATTGAATCATGAATCATGAATTAAATCATGGATCATAAATTGAATCATGAATCATGAATCTAATCATGAATCATGAATCTTGAATCGAATCATGAATTGAATCATGAATCGATTAATGAATTGAATCATGAATCGAATCATGAATCATGAATTGAATCATGAATCATGAATCATGAATTGAATCATGAATTGAATCATGAATCATGAATTGAATCATGAATCATGAATTGAATCATGAATCACGAATCATGAATTATGAATCACGAATCATGAATTGAATCATGAATCATGAATCGAATCATGAATCATGAATTGTATCATGAATCATGAATCATGAATCATGAATTGAATCATGAATCATGAATCAAATCATGAATCATGAATTGTATCATGAATCATGAATCGAATCATGAATCATGAATTATGAATCATGAATTGAATCATGAATCACGAATTAAATCATGAATCATAAATCATGAATTGAATCATGAATCATTAATCATGCATTGAATCATGAATCTTGAATTGAATCATGAATCATGAATTGAATCATGAATCATGAATTGAATCATGAATTGAATCATGGATCATGAATTGAATCATGAATCATGAATCATGAATTGAATCATGAATCATGAATCGAATCATGAATCATGAATCATGAATTGAATCATGAATCATGAATTGAATCATAAATCATGAATCATGAATTGAATCATGAATCATGAATTGAATCATGAATCATGAATCATGAATTGAATCATGAATCATGAATTGAATCATGAATTGAATCATGAATCATGAATTGAATCATGAATTGAATCATGAATCATGAATTGAATCATGAATTGAATCATGAATCATGAATTGAATCATGAATCGAATAACGAATCATGAATTGAATCATAAATCATGAATTGAATCATGAATCATGAACTGAATCATGAATCATGAATTGAATCATGAATCATGAATTATCAATTATGAATTGAATAATGAATCATGAATCATGAATTGAATCATGAATCATGAATTAAATCATGAATCATGAATTGAATCATGAATCATGAATTAAATCATGAATCATGAATCATGAATTGAATAATGAATTATGAATTATGAATTGAATCATGAATCAGGAATAATGAATTGAATCATGAACTGAATCATGAATCATGAATCATAAATTAAATCATGAATCATGAATTGAATCATGAATCATTAATCATGAATTGAATCATGAATCATGAATTGAATCATGAATCATGAATTGAATCATGAATCATGAATTGAATCATGAATCATGAATCATGAATTCAATAATGAATCATGAATTGAATCATGAATTGAATTATGAATTGAATCATGAATTGAATCATGAATCGAATCATGAATCATGAATTGCATTAAATCATGAATCATGAATTGAATCATGAATCATGAATAATGAATTAAATCATGAATCAAGAATCATGAATCATGAATTGAATCATGAATCATGAATCACGAATTAAATCATGAATCATAAATCATGAATTGAATCATGAATCATTAATCATGCATTGAATCATGAATCATGAATTGAATTATGAATTGAATCATGAATTGAATCATGAATCGAATCATGAATCGAATCATGAATCATGAATTCAATAATGAATCATGAATTGAATCATGAATTGAATTATGAATTGAATCATGAATTGAATCATGAATCGAATCATGAATCGAATCATGAATCATGAATTGAATCATGAATCATGAATCATGAATTGAATCAAGAATCATGAATCATGAATTGAATTAAATCATGAATCATGAATTGAATCATGAATCATGAATAATGAATTAAATCATGAATCAAGAATCATGAATTGAATCATGAATCATGAATCACGAATTAAATCATGAATCATAAATCATGAATTGAATCATGAATCATTAATCATGCATTGAATCATGAATCATGAATTGAATCATGAATCATGAATTGAATCATGAATCATGAATTGAATCATGAATCATGAATTGAATCATGAATTGAATCATGGATCATGAATTGAATCATGAATCATGAATCATGAATTGAATCATGAATCGAATCATGAATCATGAATTGAATCATGAATCATGAATCATGAATTGAATCATAAATCATGAATCATGAATTGAATCATGAATCATGAATTGAATCATGAATCATGAATTGAATCATGAATCATGAATTGAATCATGAATTGAATCATGAATCGAATCATGAATTGAATCATGAATCATGAATTGAATCATGAATCAAGAATTGAATCATGAATCATGAATTGAATCATGAATTGAATCATGAATTGAATAACGAATCATGAATTGAATCATGAATCATGAATTGAATCATGAATCATGAATTGAATCATGAATTGAATCATGAATCATTAATTATCAATTATGAATTGAATAATGAATCATGAATTGAATCATGAATCATGAATTAAATCATGAATCATGAATTGAATCATGAATCATGAATTAAATCATGAATCATGAATCATGAATTGAATAATGAATTATGAATTATGAATCATGAATTGAATCATGAATCAGGAATAATGAATTGAATCATGAACTGAATCATGAATCATAAATTAAATCATGAATCATGAATTGAATCATGAATCATTAATCATGAATTGAATCATGAATCATGAATTGAATCATGAATCATGAATTGAATCATGAATCATGAATCATGAATTCAATAATGAATCATGAATTGAATCATGAATTGAATTATGAATTGAATCATGAATTGAATCATGAATCGAATCATGAATCATGAATTGAATCATGAATCATGAATTGAATCAAGAATCATGAATCATCAATTGAATTAAATCATGAATCATGAATTGAATCATGAATCATGAATAATGAATTAAATCATGAATTATGAATTATGAATTGAATAATGAATCATGAATTGAATTAAATCATGAATCATGAACTGAATCATGAATCATGAATCATGAATCATGAATCTAATCATGAATCATGAATCTTGAATCGAATCATGAATTGAATCATGAATCGATTAATGAATTGAATCATGAATCATGAATTGAATCATGAATCATGAATTGAATCATGAATTGAATCATGAATCATGAATTGAATCATGAATTGAATCATGAATCATGAATTGAATCACGAATCATGAATTATGAATCACGAATCATGAATCGAATCATGAATTGTATCATGAATCATGAATCATGAATCATGAATTGAATCATGAATCATGAATCGAATCATGAATCATGAATTGTATCATGAATCATGAATCGAATCATGAATCATGAATTATGAATCATGAATTGAATCATGAATCACGAATTAAATCATGAATCATAAATCATGAATTGAATCATGAATCATGCATTGAATCATGAATCATGAATTGAATCATGAATCATGAATTGAATCATGAATCAAATCATGGATCATTAATTGAATCATGAATCATGAATCATGAATTGAATCATGAATCATGAATCGAATCATGAATCATGAATTGAATCATGAATCATGAATCATGAATTGAATCATAAATCATGAATCATGAATTGAATCATGAATCATGAATTGAATCATGAATCATGAATTGAATCATGAATCATGAATCATGAATTGAATCATGAATTGAATCATGAATCATGAATTGAATCATGAATCATGAATCATGAATTGAATCATGAATCATGAATTGAATAATGAATTAAATAACGAATCATGAATTGAATCATGAATTGAATCATGAATCATGAATTGAATCATGAATCATGAATTGAATCATGAATCATGAATTATCAATTATGAATTGAATAATGAATTATGAATTATCAATTATGAATTGAATAATGAATCATGAATCATGAATTGAATCATGAATCATGAATTAAATCATGAATCATGAATTGAATAATGAATTATGAATCATGAATTGAATCATGAATCAGGAATAATGAATTGAATCATGAACTGAATCATGAATCATGAATCATAAATTAAATCATGAATCATGAATTGAATCATGAATCATGAATCATGAATTGAATCATGAATCATGAATTGAATCATGAATCATGAATCATGAATTCAATAATGAATCATGAATTAAATCATGAATCATGAATTGAATCATGAATTATGAATTGAATCATGAATCATGAATTGAATCATGAATCGAATCATGAATCATGAATTGAATCATGAATCATGAATTGAATCAAGAATCATGAATTGAATTAAATCATGAATCATGAATTGAATCATGAATCATGAATCATGAATTGAATCATGAATCATGAATTGAATCATGAATTATGAATTATGAATTGAATAAGGAATCATGAATTGAATAATGAATCATGAATCATCAATTGAATCATGAATCATCAATTGAATCATGAATTGAATCATGAATCATGAATCATAAATTGAATCATGAATCATGAATCATAAATCATGAATTGAATCATGGATCATTAATCATGAATTGAATCATGAATCATGAATTGAATCATGATTCATGAATCATGAATTGAATCATGAATCAAGAATCATGAATTGAATCATTAATCATGAATCATGAATTGACTCATGAATTAAATTAATGAATTATGAATTGAATCATGAATCATGAATTGAATCATGAATCATGAATCAAATCATGAATCATGATTCGAATCATGAATCATAAATCATGAATTAAATCATGGATCATAAATTGAATCATGAATCATGAATCTAATCATGAATCATGAATCTTGAATCGAATCATGAATTGAATCATGAATCGATTAATGAATTGAATCATGAATCATGAATTGAATCATGAATCATAAATTGAATCATGAATCATGAATCATAAATTGAATCATGAATCATGAATCATGAATTGAATCATGAATCATTAATCATGAATTGAATCATGAATTGAAGCATGAATCATGAATTGAATCATGAATTAAGAATCATGAATTGAATCATGAATTAAATTAATGAATTATGAATTGAATCATGAATCATGAATTGAATCATGAATCATGAATCGAATCATGAATCATGAATTGAATCATGAATCATGAATTAAATCATGGATCATAAATTGAATCATGAATCATGAATCTAATCATGAATCATGAATCTTGAATCGAATCATGAATTGAATCATGAATCGATTAATGAATTGAATCATGAATCGAATCATGAATCATGAATTGAATCATGAATCATGAATCATGAATTGAATCATGAATTGAATCATGAATCATGAATTGAATCATGAATCATGAATTGAATCATGAATCACGAATCATGAATTATGAATCACGAATCATGAATCGAATCATGAATCATAAATTGTATCATGAATCATGAATCGAATTATGAATCATGAATTATGAATCATGAATTGAATTAAATCATGAATCATGAATTGAATCATGAATCATGAATTGAATCATGAATCATGAACCATGAATTAAATCATGAATCATGAATTGAATCATGAATCATGAATCATGAATTGATTCATGAATCATGAATTGAATCATGAATTATGAATCATGAATTGTATCATAAATTATGAATCATGAATCGAATCATGAATCATGAATCATAAATTGAATCATGAATCATGAATCATGAATCATAAATCATGAATCATGAATTGAATCATGGATCATTAATCATGAATTGAATCATGGATCATTAATCATGAATTGAATCATGAATTGAATCATGATTCATGAATCATGAATTGAATCATGAATCAAGAATCATGAATTGAATCATTAATCATGAATCATGAATTGACTCATGAATTAAATTAATGAATTATGAATTGAATCATGAATCATGAATTGAATCATGAATCATGAATCGAATCATGAATCATGAATTGAATCATGAATCATAAATCATGAATTAAATCATGGATCATAAATTGAATCATGAATCATGAATCTAATCATGAATCATGAATCGAATCATGAATTGAATCATGAATCGATTAATGAATTGAATCATGAATCATGAATCGAATCATGAATCATGAATCATGAATTGAATCATGAATCATGAATTGAATCATGAATTGAATCATGAATCATGAATTGAATCATGAATCATGAATCACGAATCATGAATTATGAATCATGAATCATGAATTGAATCATGAATCGAATCATGAATCATGAATTGTATCATGAATCATAAATTATGAATCATGAATTGAATCATGAATCGAATCATGAATCATAAATTGTATCATGAATCATGAATCGAATTATGAATCATGAATTATGAATCATGAATTGAATTAAATCATGAATCATGAATTGAATCATGAATCATGAATTGAATCATGAATCATGAACCATGAATTAAATCATGAATCATGAATTGAATCATGAATCATGAATCATGAATTGATTCATGAATCATGAATTGAATCATGAATTATGAATCATGAATTGTATCATAAATTATGAATCATGAATTGAATCATGAATCATGAATCATAAATCATGAATTGAATCATGAATCATAAATCATGAATTGAATCATGAATTGAATCATGAATTAAATCATGGATCATAAATTGAATCATGAATCATAAATTGAATCATGCATCATGAATCATGAATCGAATCATGAATCGAATCTTGACTCGCTTAATGAATTGGATCATGAATCATGAATCAAATCATGAATCATGAATTGAAACATGAATCATGAATTGAATCATGAATTGAATCATGAATCATGAATTGAATCATGAATCATGAATTGAACCATGAATCATGAATTGAATCATGAATTATAAATCATGAATTGAATCATGAATCATGAATTGACTCATGAATTGAATCATGAATCATGAATTGAATAATGAATAATGAATCATGAATCATGAATTGAATCATGAATTATGAATTATGAATTGAATAATGAATCATGAATTGAATCATGAATCATGAATTGAATCATGAATCATGAATCATGAATTGAATCATGAATAATGAATAATGAATCATGAATTGAATCATGAATTATGAATTGAATAATGAATCATGAATCATGAATTGAATAATGAATCATGAATCATCAATTGAATCATGAATCATGAATTGAATCATGAATCATCAATTGAATCATGAATCATGAATTATGAATCATCAATTGAATCATGAATTATGAATCATGAATCGAATCATGAATCATGAATCATAAATTGAATCATGAATCATGAATTGTATCATGAATCATTAATCATGAATTGAATCATGAATTGAAGCATGAATCATGAATCATGAATCATGAATTGAATCATGAATCATGAATTGAATCATGAATTAAATTAATGAATTATGAATTGAATCATGAATCATGAATTGAATCATGAATCGAATCATGAATCATGAATTGAATCATGAATCATGAATTAAATCATGGATCATAAATTGAATCATGAATCGAATCATGAATCATGAATTGAATCATGAATCATGAATTGAAACATGAATTGAATCATGAATTGAATCATGAATCATGAATTGAATCATGAATCATGAATCACGAATCATGAATTATGAATCATGAATTGAATCATGAATCATGAATCGAATCATGAATCATGAATTGTATCATGAATCATGAATTATGAATCATGAATCATGAATTGAATCATGAATCATGAATCGAATCATGAATCATGAATCGTATCATGAATCATGAATCGAATCATGAATTATGAATCATGAATTGAATCATGAATCATAAATCATGAATTGAATCATGAATCATTAATCATGCATTGAATCATGAATCATGAATTGAATCATGAATCATTAATTGAATCAAGAATCATGAATCATGAATTGTATCATGAATCATGAATCGAATCATGAATCATGAATCACGAATTAAATCATGAATCATAAATCATGACTTGAATCATGAATCATTAATCATGCATTGAATCATGAATCATGAATTGAATCATGAATCATGAATTAAATCAAGAATCATGAATCATGAATTGAATTAAATCATGAATCATGAATTGAATCATGAATCATGAATCATGAACCATGAATTGAATCATGAATCATGAATCATGAATTGAATCATGAATCATGAATTGATTCATGAATCATGAAACATGAATTGAATCATGAATTATGAATCATAATTTGAATCATGAATTATGAATCATGAATATAATCATGAATCATGAATCATAAATCATGAATTGAATTATGAATCATAAATCATGAATTGAATCATGAATTGAATCATGAATCATGAATTAAATCATGGATCATAAATTGAATCATGAATCATAAATTGAATCATGAATCATGAATCGAATCATGAATCGAATCTTGACTCGCTTAATGAATTGAATCATGAATCATGAATCGAATCATGAATCATGAATTGAAACATGAATCATGAATTGAATCATGAATCATGAATTGAATCATGAATCATGAATTGAATCATGAATTGAATCATGAATCATGAATTGAATCATGAATTGAATCATGAATCATGAATTGAATAATGAATAATGAATCATGAATTGAATCATGAATTATGAATTGAATAATGAATCATGAATCATGAATTGAATCATGAATCATGAATTGAATCATGAATCAGGAATTGAATCATGAATAATGAATCATGAATTGAATCATGAATTATGAATTATGAATTGAATAATGAATCATGAATCATGAATCATCAATTGAATCATGAATTATGAATTGAATAATGAATCATGAATTGAATCATGAATCATTATTTGAATCATGAATCATGAATCATGAATTGAATCATGAATAATGAATCATGAATTGAATCATGAATTATGAATTGAATAATGAATCATGAATCATGAATTGAATAATGAATCATGAATCATCAATTGAATCATGAATCATGAATTGAATCATGAATCATCAATTGAATCATGAATCATGAATTATGAATCATCAATTGAATCATGAATTATGAATCATGAATCGAATCATGAATCATGAATCATAAATTGAATCATGAATCATGAATCATGAATTGAATCATGAATCATTAATCATGAATTGAATCATGAATTGAATCATGAATCAAGAATCATGAATTAAATCATGTATTAAATTAATGAATTATAAATTGAATCATGAATCATGAATCGAATCATGAATCATGAATCGAATCATGAATCATGAATTGAATCATGAATCATGAATTAAATCATGGATCATAAATTGAATCATGAATCTAATCATGAATCATGAATATTGAATCGAATCATGAATTGAATCATGAATCGATTAATGAATTGAATCATGAATCGAATCATGAATCATGAATCATGAATTGAATCATGAATCATGAATCATGAATTGAATCATGAATTGAATCATGAATCATGAATTGAATCATGAATTGAATCATGAATCATGAATCATGAATTGAATCATGAATCACGAATCATGAATTATGAATCATGAATTGAATCATGAATCATGAATCGAATCATGAATCATGAATTGTATCATGAATCATGAATTATGAATCATGAATCATGAATTGAATCATGAATCATGAATCGAATCATGAATCATGAATTGTATCATGAATCATGAATCGAATCATGAATCATGAATTATGAATCATGAATTGAATCATGAATCATGAATCATGAATCATGAATCACGAATTAAATCATGAATCATGAATTGAATCAAGAATCATGAATCATGAATCATGAATTGAATTAAATCATGAATCATGAATTGAATCATGAATCATTAATCATGCATTGAATCATGAATCATGAATTGAATCATGAATCATGAATTGAATCAAGAATCATGAATCATGAATTGAATTAAATCATGAATCATGAATTGAATCATGAACCATGAATTGAATCATGAATCATGAACCATGAATTGAATCATGAATCATGAATCATGAATTGAATCATGAATTGATTCATGAATCATGAAACATGAATTATGAATCATGAATTGAATCATGAATTATGAATCATGAATATAATCATGAATCATAAATCATGAATTGAATTATGAATCATAAATCATGAATTGAATCATGAATCATGAATTAAATCATGGATCATAAATTGAATCATGAATCATAAATTGAATCATGAATCATGAATCGAATCATGAATCGAATCTTGACTCGCTTAATGAATTGAATCATGAATCGAATCATGAATCATGAATTGAAACATGAATCATGAATCATGAATTGAATCATGAATCGAATCATGAATCATGAATTGAATCATGAATCATGAATTATGAATTGAATAATGAATCATGAATTGAATAATGAATAATGAATCATGAATCATGAATTGAATCATGAATTATGAATTGAATAATGAATCATGAATCATGAATTGAATCATGAATCATGAATTGAATCATGAATCATGAATCAGGAATTGAATCATGAATAATGAATCATGAATTGAATCATGAATTATGAATTATGAATTGAATAATGAATCATGAATCATGAATTGAATAATGAATCATGAATCATCAATTGAATCATGAATCATCAATTGAATCATGAATCATGAATTATGAATCATGAATTGAATCATGAATTATGAATCATGAATCGAATCATGAATCATGAATCATAAATTGAATCATGAATCATGAATTGAATCATGAATCATTAATCATGAATCATTAATCATGAATTGAATCATGAATCATGAACTGAATCATGAATCATGAATCATGAATCTAATCATGAATCATGAATCTTGAATCGAATCATGAATTGAATCATGAATCGATTAATGAATTGAATCATGAATCATGAATCGAATCATGAATCATGAATTGAATCATGAATCATGAATTGAATCATGAATTGAATCATGAATTGAATCATGAATTGAATCATGAATCATGAATTGAATCACGAATCATGAATTATGAATCATGAATCATGAATCGAATCATGAATTGAATCATGAATCATGAATCGAATCATGAATCATGAATTGTATCATGAATCATGAATCGAATCATGAATCATGAATTATGAATCATGAATTGAATCATGAATCATGAATTAAATCATGAATCATAAATCATGAATTGAATCATGAATCATTAATCATGCATTGAATCATGAATCATGAATTGAATCATGAATCATGAATTGAATCATGAATCATGAATTGAATCATGGATCATTAATTGAATCATGAATCATGAATCATGAATTGAATCATGAATCATGAATCGAATCATGAATCATGAATTGAATCATGAATCATGAATCATGAATTGAATCATAAATCATGAATCATGAATTGAATCATGAATCATGAATTGAATCATGAATCATGAATTGAATCATGAATTGAATCATGAATCATGAATCATGAATTGAATCATGAATCATGAATCATGAATTGAATCATGAATCATGAATTGAATCATGAATTGAATCATGAATTAAATAACGAATCATGAATTGAATCATGAATTGAATCATGAATCATGAATTGAATCATGAATCATGAATTGAATCATGAATTATCAATTATGAATTGAATAATGAATTATGAATTATCAATTATGAATTGAATAATGAATCATGAATCATGAATTGAATCATGAATCATGAATTAAATCATGAATCATGAATTGAATAATGAATTATGAATCATGAATTGAATCATGAATCAGGAATAATGAATTGAATCATGAACTGAATCATGAATCATGAATCATAAATTAAATCATGAATCATGAATTGAATCATGAATCATGAATTGAATCATGAATCATGAATCATGAATTCAATAATGAATCATGAATTAAATCATGAATCATGAATTGAATCATGAATTATGAATTGAATCATGAATTATGAATTGAATCATGAATCATGAATTGAATCATGAATCGAATCATGAATCATGAATTGAATCATGAATCATGAATTGAATCAAGAATCATGAATCATGAATTGAATTAAATCATGAATCATGAATTGAATCATGAATCATGAATCATGAATTGAATCATGAATCATGAATTGAATCATGAATTATGAATTATGAATTGAATAAGGAATCATGAATTGAATAATGAATCATGAATCATCAATTGAATCATGAATCATCAATTGAATCATGAATTGAATCATGAATCATGAATCATAAATTGAATCATGAATCATGAATCATAAATCATGAATCATGAATTGAATCATGGATCATTAATCATGAATTGAATCATGAATCATGAATTGAATCATGATTCATGAATCATGAATTGAATCATGAATCAAGAATCATGAATTGAATCATTAATCATGAATCATGAATTGACTCATGAATTAAATTAATGAATTATGAATTGAATCATGAATCATGAATTGAATCATGAATCATGAATCAAATCATGAATCATGATTCGAATCATGAATCATAAATCATGAATTAAATCATGGATCATAAATTGAATCATGAATCATGAATCTAATCATGAATCATGAATCTTGAATCGAATCATGAATTGAATCATGAATCGATTAATGAATTGAATCATGAATCATGAATTGAATCATGAATCATAAATTGAATCATGAATCATGAATCATAAATTGAATCATGAATCATGAATCATGAATTGAATCATGAATCATTAATCATGAATTGAATCATGAATTGAAGCATGAATCATGAATTGAATCATGAATCATGAATCAAGAATCATGAATTGAATCATGAATTAAATTAATGAATTATGAATTGAATCATGAATTAAATTAATGAATTATGAATTGAATCATGAATCATGAATTGAATCATGAATCATGAATCGAATCATGAATCATGAATTGAATCATGAATCATGAATTAAATCATGGATCATAAATTGAATCATGAATCATGAATCTAATCATGAATCATGAATCTTGAATCGAATCATGAATTGAATCATGAATCGATTAATGAATTGAATCATGAATCGAATCATGAATCATGAATTGAATCATGAATCATGAATTGAATCATGAATTGAATCATGAATCATGAATTGAATCATGAATCATGAATTGAATCATGAATCACGAATCATGAATTATGAATCACGAATCATGAATTGAATCATGAATCATGAATCGAATCATGAATCATGAATTGTATCATGAATCATGAATCATGAATTGAATCATGAATCATGAATCAAATCATGAATCATGAATTGTATCATGAATCATGAATCGAATCATGAATCATGAATTATGAATCATGAATTGAATCATGAATCACGAATTAAATCATGAATCATAAATCATGAATTGAATCATGAATCATTAATCATGCATTGAATCATGAATCTTGAATTGAATCATGAATCATGAATTGAATCATGAATCATGAATTGAATCATGAATTGAATCATGGATCATGAATTGAATCATGAATCATGAATCATGAATTGAATCATGAATCATGAATCGAATCATGAATCATGAATCATGAATTGAATCATGAATCATGAATTGAATCATAAATCATGAATCATGAATTGAATCATGAATCATGAATTGAATCATGAATCATGAATCATGAATTGAATCATGAATCATGAATTGAATCATGAATTGAATCATGAATCATGAATTGAATCATGAATCATAAATCATGAATTAAATCATGGATCATAAATTGAATCATGAATCATGAATCTAATCATGAATCATGAATCGAATCATGAATTGAATCATGAATCGATTAATGAATTGAATCATGAATCATGAATCGAATCATGAATCATGAATCATGAATTGAATCATGAATCATGAATTGAATCATGAATTGAATCATGAATCATGAATTGAATCATGAATCATGAATCACGAATCATGAATTATGAATCATGAATCATGAATTGAATCATGAATCGAATCATGAATCATGAATTGTATCATGAATCATAAATTATGAATCATGAATTGAATCATGAATCGAATCATGAATCATAAATTGTATCATGAATCATGAATCGAATTATGAATCATGAATTATGAATCATGAATTGAATTAAATCATGAATCATGAATTGAATCATGAATCATGAATTGAATCATGAATCATGAACCATGAATTAAATCATGAATCATGAATTGAATCATGAATCATGAATCATGAATTGATTCATGAATCATGAATTGAATCATGAATTATGAATCATGAATTGTATCATAAATTATGAATCATGAATTGAATCATGAATCATGAATCATAAATCATGAATTGAATCATGAATCATAAATCATGAATTGAATCATGAATTGAATCATGAATTAAATCATGGATCATAAATTGAATCATGAATCATAAATTGAATCATGCATCATGAATCATGAATCGAATCATGAATCGAATCTTGACTCGCTTAATGAATTGGATCATGAATCATGAATCAAATCATGAATCATGAATTGAAACATGAATCATGAATTGAATCATGAATTGAATCATGAATCATGAATTGAATCATGAATCATGAATTGAACCATGAATCATGAATTGAATCATGAATTATAAATCATGAATTGAATCATGAATCATGAATTGACTCATGAATTGAATCATGAATCATGAATTGAATAATGAATAATGAATCATGAATCATGAATTGAATCATGAATTATGAATTATGAATTGAATAATGAATCATGAATTGAATCATGAATCATGAATTGAATCATGAATCATGAATTGAATCATGAATAATGAATAATGAATCATGAATTGAATCATGAATTATGAATTGAATAATGAATCATGAATCATGAATTGAATAATGAATCATGAATCATCAATTGAATCATGAATCATGAATTGAATCATGAATCATCAATTGAATCATGAATCATGAATTATGAATCATCAATTGAATCATGAATTATGAATCATGAATCGAATCATGAATCATGAATCATAAATTGAATCATGAATCATGAATTGAATCATGAATCATTAATCATGAATTGAATCATGAATTGAAGCATGAATCATGAATCATGAATCATGAATTGAATCATGAATCATGAATTGAATCATGAATTAAATTAATGAATTATGAATTGAATCATGAATCATGAATTGAATCATGAATCGAATCATGAATCATGAATTGAATCATGAATCATGAATTAAATCATGGATCATAAATTGAATCATGAATCGAATCATGAATCATGAATTGAATCATGAATCATGAATTGAAACATGAATTGAATCATGAATTGAATCATGAATCATGAATTGAATCATGAATCATGAATCACGAATCATGAATTATGAATCATGAATTGAATCATGAATCATGAATCGAATCATGAATCATGAATTGTATCATGAATCATGAATTATGAATCATGAATCATGAATTGAATCATGAATCATGAATCGAATCATGAATCATGAATCGTATCATGAATCATGAATCGAATCATGAATTATGAATCATGAATTGAATCATGAATCATAAATCATGAATTGAATCATGAATCATTAATCATGCATTGAATCATGAATCATGAATTGAATCATGAATCATTAATTGAATCAAGAATCATGAATCATGAATTGTATCATGAATCATGAATCGAATCATGAATCATGAATCACGAATTAAATCATGAATCATAAATCATGACTTGAATCATGAATCATTAATCATGCATTGAATCATGAATCATGAATTGAATCATGAATCATGAATTAAATCAAGAATCATGAATCATGAATTGAATTAAATCATGAATCATGAATTGAATCATGAATCATGAATCATGAACCATGAATTGAATCATGAATCATGAATCATGAATTGAATCATGAATCATGAATTGATTCATGAATCATGAAACATGAATTGAATCATGAATTATGAATCATAATTTGAATCATGAATTATGAATCATGAATATAATCATGAATCATGAATCATAAATCATGAATTGAATTATGAATCATAAATCATGAATTGAATCATGAATTGAATCATGAATCATGAATTAAATCATGGATCATAAATTGAATCATGAATCATAAATTGAATCATGAATCATGAATCGAATCATGAATCGAATCTTGACTCGCTTAATGAATTGAATCATGAATCATGAATCGAATCATGAATCATGAATTGAAACATGAATCATGAATTGAATCATGAATCATGAATTGAATCATGAATCATGAATTGAATCATGAATTGAATCATGAATCATGAATTGAATCATGAATTGAATCATGAATCATGAATTGAATAATGAATAATGAATCATGAATTGAATCATGAATTATGAATTGAATAATGAATCATGAATCATGAATTGAATCATGAATCATGAATTGAATCATGAATCAGGAATTGAATCATGAATAATGAATCATGAATTGAATCATGAATTATGAATTATGAATTGAATAATGAATCATGAATCATGAATCATCAATTGAATCATGAATTATGAATTGAATAATGAATCATGAATTGAATCATGAATCATTATTTGAATCATGAATCATGAATTGAATCATGAATAATGAATCATGAATTGAATCATGAATTATGAATTGAATAATGAATCATGAATCATGAATTGAATAATGAATCATGAATCATCAATTGAATCATGAATCATGAATTGAATCATGAATCATCAATTGAATCATGAATCATGAATTATGAATCATCAATTGAATCATGAATTATGAATCATGAATCGAATCATGAATCATGAATCATAAATTGAATCATGAATCATGAATCATGAATTGAATCATGAATCATTAATCATGAATTGAATCATGAATTGAATCATGAATCAAGAATCATGAATTAAATCATGTATTAAATTAATGAATTATAAATTGAATCATGAATCATGAATCGAATCATGAATCATGAATCGAATCATGAATCATGAATTGAATCATGAATCATGAATTAAATCATGGATCATAAATTGAATCATGAATCTAATCATGAATCATGAATATTGAATCGAATCATGAATTGAATCATGAATCGATTAATGAATTGAATCATGAATCGAATCATGAATCATGAATCATGAATTGAATCATGAATCATGAATCATGAATTGAATCATGAATTGAATCATGAATCATGAATTGAATCATGAATTGAATCATGAATCATGAATCATGAATTGAATCATGAATCACGAATCATGAATTATGAATCATGAATTGAATCATGAATCATGAATCGAATCATGAATCATGAATTGTATCATGAATCATGAATTATGAATCATGAATCATGAATTGAATCATGAATCATGAATCGAATCATGAATCATGAATTGTATCATGAATCATGAATCGAATCATGAATCATGAATTATGAATCATGAATTGAATCATGAATCATGAATCATGAATCATGAATCACGAATTAAATCATGAATCATGAATTGAATCAAGAATCATGAATCATGAATCATGAATTGAATTAAATCATGAATCATGAATTGAATCATGAATCATTAATCATGCATTGAATCATGAATCATGAATTGAATCATGAATCATGAATTGAATCAAGAATCATGAATCATGAATTGAATTAAATCATGAATCATGAATTGAATCATGAACCATGAATTGAATCATGAATCATGAACCATGAATTGAATCATGAATCATGAATCATGAATTGAATCATGAATTGATTCATGAATCATGAAACATGAATTATGAATCATGAATTGAATCATGAATTATGAATCATGAATATAATCATGAATCATAAATCATGAATTGAATTATGAATCATAAATCATGAATTGAATCATGAATCATGAATTAAATCATGGATCATAAATTGAATCATGAATCATAAATTGAATCATGAATCATGAATCGAATCATGAATCGAATCTTGACTCGCTTAATGAATTGAATCATGAATCATGAATCGAATCATGAATCATGAATTGAAACATGAATCATGAATCATGAATTGAATCATGAATCGAATCATGAATCATGAATTGAATCATGAATCATGAATTATGAATTGAATAATGAATCATGAATTGAATAATGAATAATGAATCATGAATCATGAATTGAATCATGAATTATGAATTGAATAATGAATCATGAATCATGAATTGAATCATGAATCATGAATTGAATCATGAATCATGAATCAGGAATTGAATCATGAATAATGAATCATGAATTGAATCATGAATTATGAATTATGAATTGAATAATGAATCATGAATCATGAATTGAATAATGAATCATGAATCATCAATTGAATCATGAATCATCAATTGAATCATGAATCATGAATTATGAATCATGAATTGAATCATGAATTATGAATCATGAATCGAATCATGAATCATGAATCATAAATTGAATCATGAAACATGAATTGAATCATGAATCATTAATCATGAATCATTAATCATGAATTGAATCATGAATCATGAACTGAATCATGAATCATGAATCATGAATCTAATCATGAATCATGAATCTTGAATCGAATCATGAATTGAATCATGAATCGATTAATGAATTGAATCATGAATCATGAATCGAATCATGAATCATGAATTGAATCATGAATCATGAATTGAATCATGAATTGAATCATGAATTGAATCATGAATCATGAATTGAATCACGAATCATGAATTATGAATCATGAATCATGAATCGAATCATGAATTGAATCATGAATCATGAATCGAATCATGAATCATGAATTGTATCATGAATCATGAATCGAATCATGAATCATGAATTATGAATCATGAATTGAATCATGAATCATGAATTAAATCATGAATCATAAATCATGAATTGAATCATGAATCATTAATCATGCATTGAATCATGAATCATGAATTGAATCATGAATCATGAATTGAATCATGAATCATGAATTGAATCATGGATCATTAATTGAATCATGAATCATGAATCATGAATTGAATCATGAATCATGAATCGAATCATGAATCATGAATTGAATCATGAATCATGAATCATGAATTGAATCATAAATCATGAATCATGAATTGAATCATGAATCATGAATTGAATCATGAATCATGAATTGAATCATGAATTGAATCATGAATCATGAATCATGAATTGAATCATGAATCATGAATCATGAATTGAATCATGAATCATGAATTGAATCATGAATTGAATCATGAATTAAATAACGAATCATGAATTGAATCATGAATTGAATCATGAATCATGAATTGAATCATGAATCATGAATTGAATCATGAATTATCAATTATGAATTGAATAATGAATTATGAATTATCAATTATGAATTGAATAATGAATCATGAATCATGAATTGAATCATGAATCATGAATTAAATCATGAATCATGAATTGAATAATGAATTATGAATCATGAATTGAATCATGAATCAGGAATAATGAATTGAATCATGAACTGAATCATGAATCATGAATCATAAATTAAATCATGAATCATGAATTGAATCATGAATCATGAATTGAATCATGAATCATGAATCATGAATTCAATAATGAATCATGAATTAAATCATGAATCATGAATTGAATCATGAATTATGAATTGAATCATGAATTATGAATTGAATCATGAATCATGAATTGAATCATGAATCGAATCATGAATCATGAATTGAATCATGAATCATGAATTGAATCAAGAATCATGAATCATGAATTGAATTAAATCATGAATCATGAATTGAATCATGAATCATGAATCATGAATTGAATCATGAATCATGAATTGAATCATGAATTATGAATTATGAATTGAATAAGGAATCATGAATTGAATAATGAATCATGAATCATCAATTGAATCATGAATCATCAATTGAATCATGAATTGAATCATGAATCATGAATCATAAATTGAATCATGAATCATGAATCATAAATCATGAATCATGAATTGAATCATGGATCATTAATCATGAATTGAATCATGAATCATGAATTGAATCATGATTCATGAATCATGAATTGAATCATGAATCAAGAATCATGAATTGAATCATTAATCATGAATCATGAATTGACTCATGAATTAAATTAATGAATTATGAATTGAATCATGAATCATGAATTGAATCATGAATCATGAATCAAATCATGAATCATGATTCGAATCATGAATCATAAATCATGAATTAAATCATGGATCATAAATTGAATCATGAATCATGAATCTAATCATGAATCATGAATCTTGAATCGAATCATGAATTGAATCATGAATCGATTAATGAATTGAATCATGAATCATGAATTGAATCATGAATCATAAATTGAATCATGAATCATGAATCATAAATTGAATCATGAATCATGAATCATGAATTGAATCATGAATCATTAATCATGAATTGAATCATGAATTGAAGCATGAATCATGAATTGAATCATGAATCATGAATCAAGAATCATGAATTGAATCATGAATTAAATTAATGAATTATGAATTGAATCATGAATTAAATTAATGAATTATGAATTGAATCATGAATCATGAATTGAATCATGAATCATGAATCGAATCATGAATCATGAATTGAATCATGAATCATGAATTAAATCATGGATCATAAATTGAATCATGAATCATGAATCTAATCATGAATCATGAATCTTGAATCGAATCATGAATTGAATCATGAATCGATTAATGAATTGAATCATGAATCGAATCATGAATCATGAATTGAATCATGAATCATGAATTGAATCATGAATTGAATCATGAATCATGAATTGAATCATGAATCATGAATTGAATCATGAATCACGAATCATGAATTATGAATCACGAATCATGAATTGAATCATGAATCATGAATCGAATCATGAATCATGAATTGTATCATGAATCATGAATCATGAATTGAATCATGAATCATGAATCAAATCATGAATCATGAATTGTATCATGAATCATGAATCGAATCATGAATCATGAATTATGAATCATGAATTGAATCATGAATCACGAATTAAATCATGAATCATAAATCATGAATTGAATCATGAATCATTAATCATGCATTGAATCATGAATCTTGAATTGAATCATGAATCATGAATTGAATCATGAATCATGAATTGAATCATGAATTGAATCATGGATCATGAATTGAATCATGAATCATGAATCATGAATTGAATCATGAATCATGAATCGAATCATGAATCATGAATCATGAATTGAATCATGAATCATGAATTGAATCATAAATCATGAATCATGAATTGAATCATGAATCATGAATTGAATCATGAATCATGAATCATGAATTGAATCATGAATCATGAATTGAATCATGAATTGAATCATGAATCATGAATTGAATCATGAATTGAATCATGAATCATGAATTGAATCATGAATCAAGAATTGAATCATGAATCATGAATTGAATCATGAATTGAATAACGAATCATGAATTGAATCATAAATCATGAATTGAATCATGAATCATGAATTGAATCATGAATCATGAATTGAATCATGAATCATGAATTATCAATTATGAATTGAATAATGAATCATGAATCATGAATTGAATCATGAATCATGAATTAAATCATGAATCATGAATTGAATCATGAATCATGAATTAAATCATGAATCATGAATCATGAATTGAATAATGAATTATGAATTATGAATTGAATCATGAATCAGGAATAATGAATTGAATCATGAACTGAATCATGAATCATGAATCATAAATTAAATCATGAATCATGAATTGAATCATGAATCATTAATCATGAATTGAATCATGAATCATGAATTGAATCATGAATCATGAATTGAATCATGAATCATGAATTGAATCATGAATCATGAATCATGAATTCAATAATGAATCATGAATTGAATCATGAATTGAATTATGAATTGAATCATGAATTGAATCATGAATCGAATCATGAATCATGAATTGAATTAAATCATGAATCATGAATTAAATCATAAATCATGAATAATGAATTAAATCATGAATCAAGAATCATGAATTGAATCATGAATCACGAATTAAATCATGAATCATAAATCATGAATTGAATCATGAATCATTAATCATGCATTGAATCATGAATCATGAATTGAATTATGAATTGAATCATGAATTGAATCATGAATCGAATCATGAATCGAATCATGAATCATGAATTCAATAATGAATCATGAATTGAATCATGAATTGAATTATGAATTGAATCATGAATTGAATCATGAATCGAATCATGAATCGAATCATGAATCATGAATTGAATCATGAATCATGAATCATGAATTGAATCAAGAATCATGAATCATGAATTGAATTAAATCATGAATCATGAATTGAATCATGAATCATGAATAATGAATTAAATCATGAATCAAGAATCATGAATCATGAATTGAATCATGAATCATGAATCACGAATTAAATCATGAATCATAAATCATGAATTGAATCATGAATCATGAATCATGCATTGAATCATGAATCATGAATTGAATCATGAATTGAATCATGAATTGAATCATGGATCATGAATTGAATCATGAATCATGAATCATGAATTGAATCATGAATCGAATCATGAATCATGAATCATGAATTGAATCATGAATCATGAATCATGAATTGAATCATAAATCATGAATCATGAATTGAATCATGAATCATGAATTGAATCATGAATCATGAATTGAATCATGAATCATGAATTGAATCATGAATTGAATCATGAATCGAATCATGAATTGAATCATGAATCAAGAATTGAATCATGAATCATGAATTGAATCATGAATTGAATCATGAATTGAATAACGAATCATGAATTGAATCATGAATCATGAATTGAATCATGAATCATGAATTGAATCATGAATTGAATCATGAATCATGAATTATCAATTATGAATTGAATAATGAATCATGAATCATGAATTGAATCATGAATCATGAATTATCAATTATGAATTGAATAATGAATCATGAATCATGAATTGAATCATGAATTAAATCATGAATCATGAATTGAATCATGAATCATGAATTAAATCATGAATCATGAATCATGAATTGAATAATGAATTATGAATCATGAATTGAATCATGAATCATGAATTGAATCATGAATTGAATCATGAATCATGAATCATGAATTCAATAATGAATCATGAATTGAATCATGAATTGAATTATGAATTGAATCATGAATTGAATCATGAATCGAATCATGAATCATGAATTGAATCATGAATCATGAATTGAATCAAGAATCATGAATCATGAATTGAATTAAATCATGAATCATGAATTGAATCATGAATCATGAATAATGAATTAAATCATGAATTATGAATTGAATAATGAATCATGAATTGAATCATGAATCATGAGTTGAATCATGAATCATGAGTTGAATCATGAATAATGAATCATGAATTAAATCATGAATTATGAATTGAATAAGGAATCATGAATCATGAATTGAATAATGAATCATGAATCATCAATTGAATCATGAATCATCAATTGAATCATGAATCATGAATCATGATGTATGAATCATAAATTGAATCATGAATTATGAATCATGAATCGAATCATGAATCATAAATTGAATCATGAATCATAAATCATGAATCATGAATTGAATCATGAATCATGAATTGAATCATGAATCATTAATCATGAATTGAATCATGAATCATGAATTGAATCATGAATCATGAATCATGAATTGAATCATGAATCATGAATTGAATCATGAATTAAATTAATGAATTATGAATTGAATCATGAATCATGAATTGAATCATGAATCATGAATCGAATCATGAATCATGAATCGAATCATGAATCATGAATTGAATCATGAATCATGAATTAAATCATGGATCATAAATTGAATCATGAATCATGAATCTAATCATGAATCATGAATCTTGAATCAAATCATGAATTGAATCATGAATCGATTAATGAATTGAATCATGAATCATGAATCGAATCATGAATCATGAATCATGAATTGAATCATGAATCATGAATTGAATCATGAATTGAATCATGAATCATGAATTGAATCATGAATTGAATCATGAATCATGAATCATGAATTGAATCATGAATCATGAATCACGAATCATGAATTATGAATCATGAATCATGAATTGAATCATGAATCGAATCATGAATCATGAATTGTATCATGAATCATGAATTATGAATCATGAATCATGAATTGAATCATGAATCATGAATCGAATCATGAATCATAAATTGTATCATGAATCATGAATCATGAATCGAATCATGAATCATGAATTATGAATCATGAATTGAATCATGAATCACGAATTAAATCATGAATCATGAATTATGAATTGAATCATGAATCATTAATCATGCATTGAATCATGAATCATGAATTGAATCATGAATCATGAATTGAATCATGAATCATGAATTGAATCATGAATTGAATCATGGATCATGAATTGAATCATGAATCATGAATTGAATCATGAATCATGAATCATGAATTGAATCATAAATCATGAATCATGAATTGAATCATGAATCATGAATTGAATCATGAATCATGAATTATGAATCATGAATTGAATCATGAATCATGAATTGAATCATGAATTGAATCATGAATCATGAATTGAATCATGAATTGAATCATGAATCATGAATTGAATCATGAATTGAATCATGAATTGAATAACGAATCATTAATTGAATCATGAATCATGAATTATCAATTATGAATTGAATAATGAGTCATGAATCATGAATTGAATCATGAATTAAATCATGAATCATGAATCATGAATTGAATAATGAATCATGAATTATGAATCATGATTTGAATCATGAATCAGGAATAATGAATTGAATCATGAACTGAATCATGAATCATGAATCATAAATTGAATCATGAATCATGAATTGAATCATGAATCATGAATTGAATCATGAATCATGAATTCAATCATGAATCATGAATTGAATCATGAATCGAATCATGAATCATGAATTGAATCATGAATCGAATCATGAATCATGAATCGAATCATGAATCGAATCATGAATTGAATCATGAATCATGAATTGAATCATGAATTGAATCATAAATAATAAATCATGAATTGAATCATGAATTGAATCATGAATTATGAATTGAATAATGAATCATGAATTGAATCATGAATCATGAATCGAATCATGAATCGAATCATGAATCGAATCATGAATCATGAAATGAATCATGAATCGTGAATCATGAAATGAATCATGAATTAAATCATGAATCATGAATTAAATCATGAATTAAATCATGAATCATGAATCATGAATCATAAATTGAATCATGAATCATGAATTAAATCATGAATCATGAATCGAATCATGAATCTTGAATTGAATCATGAATCATGAATCATGAATTCAATAATGAATCATGAATTGAATCATGAATTGAATCATGAATTATGAATTGAATCATGAATCGAATCATGAATCATGAATTGAATCATGAATCATGAATTGAATCAAGAATCATGAATCATGAATTGAATTAAATCATGAATCATGAATTGAATCATGAATCATGAATCATGAATTAAATCATGAATCAAGAATCATGAATCATGAATTGAATCATGAATTATGAAATGAATAATGAATCATGAATTGAATCATGAATCATGAGTTTAATCATGAATCATGAGTTGAATCATAAATAATGAATCATGAATCATGAATTGAATCATGAATTATGAATTGAATAAGGAATCATGAATCATGAATTGAATAATGAATCATGAATCATCAATTGAATCATGAATCATCAATTGAATCATGAATCATCAATTGAATCATGAATCATGAATCATGATGTATGAATCATGAATTGAATCATGAATTATGAATCATGAATCGAATAATGAATCATGAATCATAAATTGAATCATGAATCATGAATCATGAATCATAAATCATGAATCATGAATTGAATCATGAATCATGAATTGAATCATGAATCATGAATTGAATCATGAATCATGAATCATGAATTGAATCATTAATCATGAATCAAGAATCATGAATTGAATCATGAATTAAATTAATGAATTATGAATTGAATCATGAATCATGAATTGAATCATGAATCATGAATCGAATCATGAATCATGAATCATGAATTGAATCATGAATCATGAATTGAATCATGAATCATGAATTGAATCATGAATCATGAATCAAGAATCATGAATTGAATCATGAATTAAATTAATGAATTATGAATTGAATCATGAATCATGAATTGAATCATGAATCATGAATCGAATCATGAATCATGAATTGAATCATGAATCATGAATCATGAATTAAATCATGGATCATAAATTGAATCATGAATCATGAATTGAATCATGAATCATGAATCAAGAATCATGAATTGAATCATGAATCAGGAATCATGAAATAAATCATGAATCATGAATTGAATCATGAATCATGAATTGAATCTTGAATCATGAATCGAATCATGAATTATGAATCATGAAACAAATCATGAATTGAATCATGAATCGAATCATGAATCATGAATCGAATCATGAATCATGAATTATGAATCATGAATTAAATCATGAATCATGAATTGAATCATGAATCATGAATTGAATCATAAATCATGAATCATAAATCATGAATCATAAATTGAATCATGAATAATGAATTGAATCATGAATCATGAATTGAATCATGAATCATTAATTCAATCATGAATTGAATCATGAATCGAATCATGAATCATGAATCGAATCATGAATTCTGAATTGAATCATGAATCATAAATCATGAATCGAATCATAAATCATGAATCATGAATTGAATCATGAATCATGAATTGAATCATGAATCATGAATCATGAATTGAATCATGAATCATGAATTGAATCATGAATTGAATCATGAATCATGAATTGAATCATGAATTGAATCATGAATCATGAATCATGAATTGAATCATGAATCAAGAATTGAATCATGAATCATGAATTGAATCATGAATTGAATCATGAATTGAATAACGAATCATGAATTGAATCATAAATCATGAATTAAATCATGAATCATGAATTGAATCATGAATCATGAATTATCAATTATGAATTGAATAAGGAATCATGAATCATGAATTGAATCATGAATCATGAATTAAATCATGAATCATGAATTGAATAATGAATTATGAATTATGAATCATGAATTGAATCATGAATCAGGAATAATGAATTGAATCATGAACTGAATCATGAATCATAAATTAAATCATGAATCATGAATTGAATCATGAATCATTAATCATGAATTGAATCATGAATCGAATCATGAATCATAAATTGTATCATGAATCATGAATCGAATCATGAATCATGAATTATGAATTGAATCATGAATCATGAATCACGAATTAAATCATGAATCATGAATCATGAATTGAATCATGAATCATTAATCATGCATTGAATCATGAATCATGAATTGAATCATGAATCATGAATTGAATCATGAATTGAATCATGAATTGAATCATGGATCATGAATTGAATCATGAATCATGAATTGAATCATGAATCATGAATTGAATCATGAATTGAATCATGAATCATGAATCATTAATCATGAATTGAATCATAAATCATGAATCATGAATTGATTTATGAATCATGAATCATGAATTGAATCATGAATCATGAATCATGAATTGAATCATGAATCATGAATTGAATCATGAATCATGAATTGAATCATGAATTGAATCATGAATCATGAATTGAATCATGAATCATGAATTGAATCATGAATCATGAATTGAATCATGAATTGAATCATGAATTGAATAACGAATCATTAATTGAATCATGAATTATCAATTATGAATTGAATAATGAATCATGAATCATGAATTGAATCATGAATCATGAATCATAAATTGAGTCATGAATCATGAATTGAATCATGAATCATTAATCATGAATTGAATCATGAATCATTAATCATGAATTGAATCATGAATCATGAATTGAATCATGAATCATGAATTGAATCATGAATCATGAATTCAATAATGAACCATGCATTGAATCATGAATCGAATCATGAATCATGAATCGAATCATGAATCATAAATCATGAATCGAATCATGAATCATGAATCACGAATTGAATCATGAATTGAATCATAAATAATAAATCATGAATTGAACCATGAATTGAATCATGAATTGAATAATGAATCATGAATTGAATCATGAATCATGAATTGAATCATGAATCGAATCATGAATCATGAAATAAATCATGAATCGTGAATCATGAATTGAATCATGAATTAAATCATGAATCATGAATTGAATCATGAATCATGAATTAAATCATGAATCATGAATCATGAATCATAAATTGAATTATGAATTATGAATCATGAATTAAATCATGAATCATGAATCGAATCATGAATCTTGAATTGAATCATGAATCATGAATTAAATCATGAATCATGAATCAAATCATGAATCATGAATCATGAATTGAATCATGAATCATGAATCAAGAATCATGAATCGAATTATGAATCATGAATTGAATCATGAATCATGAATCATGAATTGAATCATGAATCAGGATTCATGAAATAAATCATGAATCATGAATTGAATCATGAATCATGAATTGAATCATGAATCGAATCATGAATTATGAATCATGAAACAAATCATGAATTGAATCATGAATCGAATCATGAATTGAATCATGAATCGAATCATGAATCATGAATTATGAATCATGAATTGAATCATGAATCATGAATTGAATCATGAATCATGAATTGAATCATAAATCATGAATCATGAATTGAATCATGAATAATGAATTGAATCATGAATCATGAATTGAATCATGAATCATGAATTCAATCATGAATTGAATCATGAATCGAATCATGAATCATGAATCGAATCATGAATCCTGAATTGAATCATGAATCATAAATCATGAATCGAATCAAGAATCATGAATCGAATCATTAATCATGAATTGAATCATGAATCATAAATCATGAATTGAATCATGAATAATGAATTGAATCATGAATTGAATCATGAATCGAATCATGAATCATGATTCGAATCATGAATCATGAATCAAATCATGAATCATGAATCATAATTCAAATCATGAATTGAATCATGAATCGAATCATGAATTGAATCATGAATCATGAATTGAATCATGAATCATGAATCATGAATATGAATCATGAATTGAATCATGAATCATGAATTGAATCATGAATTAAATCATGAATCCTGAATCATGAATTGAATCCTGAATCATGAATTAAATCTTGAATCATGAATTATGAATCATGAATTGAATCATGAATTGAATCATAAATAATAAATCATGAATTGAATCATGAATTATGAATTGAATAATGAATCAAGAATCATGAATATGAATCATGAATTGAATCATGAATCATGAATTGAATCATGAATTAAATCATGAATCCTGAATCATGAATTGAATCCTGAATCATGAATTAAATCTTGAATCATGAATTATGAATCATGAATTGAATCATGAATTGAATCATAAATAATAAATCATGAATCGAATCATGAATCGAATCATGAATCGAATCATGAATCAAATCATGAATTAAATCATGAATCATGAATTGAATCATGAATCATGAATTGAATCATGAATAATGAATTAAATCATGAATCATGAATCATGAATTGAATCATGAATTGAATAATGAATCGAATCATGAATCATGAATCATGAATCGAATCATGAATCGAATCATGAATTGAATCATGAATTGAATCATAAATAATAAATCATGAATTGAATCATGAATTGAATCATGAATTATGAATTGAATAATGAATCATGAATCATGAATTGAATCATGAATCATGAATCGAATCATGAATCGAATCATGAATCGAATCATGAATCATGAAATGAATCATGAATCATGAAATGAATCATGAATCGTGAATCATGAATTGAATCATGAATTAAATCATGAATCATGAATTGAATCATGAATCATGAATTAAATCATGAATCATGAATCATGAATCATAAATTGAATCATGAATCATGAATTAAATCATGAATCATGAATCGAATCATGAATCTTGAATTGAATCATGAATCATGAATTAAATCATGAATCAAATCATGAATCATGAATTGAATCATGAATCATGAATCATAAAATAAATCATGAATCATGAATTGAATCAAGAATCATGAATCGAATTATGAATCATGAATTGAATCATGAATCAGGAATCATAAAATAAATCATGAATCATGAATTGAATCATGAATCATGAATTGAATCTTGAATCATGAATCGAATCATGAATTATGAATCATGAAACAAATCATGAATTGAATCATGAATCAAATCATGAATTGAATCATGAATCATGAATCGAATCATGAATCATGAATTATGAATTAAATCATGAATCATGAATTGAATCATGAATCATGAATTGAATCATAAATCATGAATCATGAATCATAAATTGAATCATGAATAATGAATTGAATCATGAATCATGAATCATGAATTGAATCATGAATCATGAATTCAATCATGAATCATGAATTGAATAATGAATCGATTCAATTCATGATTCATGATTTATGATTTAATTCATGATTCATGATTCATGCTTCAATTCATGATTCATGCTTCAATTCATGATTCAATTCATTATTCCTGATTCATGATTCAATTCCTCTCTTTTCTCTCTCTGCACTGAGTCCCGCAGCTCCTCTTTCTTCACTGAGTCCCGCAGCTCCTCTCTTCTCTCTCTCTGCACTGAGTCCCGCAGCTCCTCTCTCCTCTCTCTTCTCTCTCTCTCTGCACTGAGTCTCGCAGCTCCTCTCTCTTCTCTATCTCTCTCTGCACTGAGTCCCGCAGCTCCTTTCTCTTCTCTCTCTCTGCACTGAGTCCCGCAGCTCCTCTCTCACTGTCGTCACTAAGTCCCGCAGCTCCTCTCTCTTCTCTCTCTGTCTGCACTGAGTCCCGCAGCTCCTCTCTCTTCTCTCTCTCTCTGCACTGAGTCCTGCAGGTCTCTCTCTCTCTCTGCCCCTCTGCACTGAGTCCCACAGGTCTCTCTCTCTCTGCACTGAGTCCTGCAGGTCTCTCTCTCTCTCTGCACTGAGTCCCACAGGTCTCTCTCTTCTCTCTCTCTCTGCACTGAGTCATGCAGGTCTCTCTCTCTCTCTCTTCACTGAGTCCCACAGGTCTCTCTCTCTGTGTGTGTGTGTGTATGTATATGCATATATATATATATATATATATATATATATATATATAATGTATAGCTTTATTGTGTAGTTATTCATTTATATATTTTCCTAAATTGCTAATAATGATAAAAAGTGCACACTACCAAAAAAATGTCCAATCAAGACAAATGTCTATAGAGTAAATGGAAATCCAAGGTGCTCCTGTTTGTCCACACCTTCAAAATGCACCAGTAGATCGTAATCTGCGCTTCTTCCCCTTTCAGGACCTGATCTCCACAGGGCAAAATATCAAACACAAAGGGGGCGCTTCCATTGTGTATTATCAGGTGTAAAAGATTTATTCATAAAACGTAAAATCATGCACGTACCAGAACAAGTAGTATTCACAGCATATCAGGTTAGAATTCAGCTTACTCTTCCTTCTAAAACATCCCGTCCAGAATATAGCAGCTCTCCCACTTGTAATCAAGCCTCTACTCCCTCTACATGTTTCGTGGCAGGTGACTTCATCAGGAGGGGGCGCTGAATTGTAACCTGAAATGCTGTGAAATCTTTCTTGTTGTTCTGGTACGTGCATGATTTTACGTTTTATGAATACATTTTTTACATCTGATCATACACTATGGAAGCTCCCCCTTTGTGTTTTGATATTTTATATATTTTACTATATATATATATATATATATATATATATATATATATATATATATATATATAAAAATTTGACATACCCACTTCTCCCCCCCTTTTTTTTTTTTCTCAAAAGATTTTTATTAAGTTTTTAGTAAAAGAATATGTAACAAAGAAACATAGCAGTTACCACAGAGTATACTGTGCATAATGTAGATCCAATAAATCAGTCAGAACTGCCCATAAACCATCAAAAAAGTAACAAAAAAACAATAACACAGAAAACATTAAAATACACATAAGACAAAGACTTCAATGGGGAGGAGGAGGGAGACAGGGGGGCAGGAGTCGGAGACTGGCCGTATTGACCCCAATCAACCGTAAAGGCACATTTTGAGAGCAGGACATCTACCCTCCAGAGGGGTATACAGCATGGGAGATTTAGGTGGCAGACACAGGTATATACTTTGAAAAGAATTCGTACCATGTGAACCATTTAACCAGGGGCGAGGAAGCTCTTGAGGAAAAGTTAAAGCCTATGGTTTCCATCACATAGCTGTGTTGTACTTTGCTGATGATTTTGGTAAGAGATGGAACCAAGGGGGATTTCCAGCTTTGAGCTATTGCTCTCCCCCCCCTTTTTAAGCTGAGATATTTCACATCAGCCTGGTCTATTTTAAATACATGATCCTTTCGTATTATCACTGAGCTCCATAGGAGCTTGCACGTCTTCCTTTATTTCATTTTACACAGCACTTAAATATTTGGTGCTATTTTCACATTACTATGAGTTTCTGTCATGCAGCCTAATTTTCATTTAGCACCTGCTGCAAAAATCACTTAATCAGCACCTAAGAGGTACAGGGGAACAGATTGGGGGTATTGTTTTCATAGATTTAATCCTCATTTGCACTAACCTCTGTATCTCTTCAAAAAGATAGAATTGAAATGTTTGATTCTTCTTCACTAAATTGACAATTACAATTCAGTCCTGTAAGTGTCAGCTCCAGGTCTCTCTCTGCACTGAGTCTCCCTGGCTGGCCCCCAGGTCTTTCTACTGAATGTCTCTCTACTGAATCTTCCAAACAGTCCATCTAGATCTCTAATAAGTCTTCAAAGCTACCCCCCTCCCCCAAGGTCTCTAGTGAGTCCTAAGCTACCCCACTAATGTCTCTCTCTGCAGAAAGTCTACCAGGCTGACCCCCCAGGTCTCTCTGAGGTGAGTCTCGATCTTACCGCACTGTTCCCCATCGCTTTTGTGAGTCTCCAAGGCCTCTTTCTGCAGTGAGTCTCCTCAACATCTCAGCTCTCTCTCTGTAGTGAGCTTGTGTATGTGCTGAGTGTCCCTATCAGTAGTTGGCATTATGACATCATGGCATAATCTCACTATGCATCACTTCTTTATCTTAGTATTCTGAGTAAGGGATAGGGATGTTGTAGACAGTAGAACACATTCAGACACATTTATGTTTTTATGTATATTTCTGTGTGTGTGTATGTATATATATATATATATATATATATATATATTTATTAGAGATGGTCACTGACCCCCGTGTTTTGGTTTTGGATTCGGTTTTGGATCTGGATTACCGTCGTGTTTTGGTTTTGCAAAACCGCCATTGCGTGTATTGGTTTTGGTTTGCTATTTTGTTGGAAAATCCATGTTTTTGGGCCTGAAATAACCCAATTTAGTGCTCCAACTGTTTCATAGATAAGTAATCTAATTGTAGAGGTAATAAATCATCCAAAAAACTGTTTAATTCCTGGTAGGTAGGCCTTCATTTACTCTACACACAAAACAAATTGTCTTCCTCTCCATCTATGCATATTGGCAATGCAGCCATCGTCTTTGGATGTATATTACACCCTACACTTATAGTTAAATATGTAAAGAAATGGAAAAAGGCAGTTTGCTTTCTGTCTCTTATTAAAGTAATTCTATCGTTTTAAAATAAGCATTGCCCACTCAATTGTATGTGTTTCCAAAGCACGAAGTGATTTATTATAGTAGATGTAAATAGTCAACAATTCAATACATTATTATATTATGATAAAGTACAGTACAGCCAATACCAAAAGATAAGTACATACCAATGCAATCGCTTGCGCATGCTGCGCACCCACGGGACCCGGTGGACAGTATATCTGTTAGAATACTGTGTCAGAGTTGACTGAGGGCCAGGGTGTGTGCAGCAATGATTATATACAGTACAGTGTTACACTTGAACAATAGAGATGACGTAGATTGTTTCTATAGGTCCAGACGTTGGGTGGGTCCAGGGTAAACAGATCATAGGTTGATTCAATCTAAGGAATCCAAAGGTGGGGGTCGTCCCTCCAGGGGGTCTGCTCCTTTCATAGCCAGCATCATACAAAGGATTATTCCCTAATATCAATAACTAAAGTATGCAATGTGCGATCTCTTTGCCGACTGCACCGGACAGCTGCTGATGATCAGGGGATCAATATATCAGGCATGACACCTTTCCTATAACCTAAACCTTTAATAACACTACAATGTACATATAATCACTATATATATATATATATATATATATATATATATATATATATATAGACTAATAATAAACCAAATACTATCTGCTCCTGAATTACAGTGTAACAGATCCAATATAAAATTATATAAATAACTAAATGTTGTAATGCGAGTGTGTGCGTGCGTATTTCACCGTGCGAACGCACCACGCCACGTGTTACGTGGCGTACGGATCGCATTTGCATGGCTAAACAATATTAAACCAATATACTTTCGTTCATCCAATTATACGACTTCAACACTCTATAGGCCCCCCTCCACTTGTTTAAAAAACAAAAAAATTCAGCCGTTATAGACTGTACAATATTAATTGAAATGGACAAAGCCAGTTTGGTTTCTGGCTCTCTAGGCCCCTCTCCACTTGTCGAAAATACAAAAAAATTCCACCGTTATAGACTGTACAATATTAAGAGAAATGGACAAAGCCAGTTTGGGGTCACTCTGTCTATGACACCCTACCCTTAAGGATAAATTGCCCAAACAGCAGCCTTTCAAGACGGTACGTGATATGGAAATGCCACAAGTCCCTTTCCTCTTTGGGGGTAGATTGCACCCTACACTTACATATAAAGTTTTAAAAAGATGTTATCGTCATCATCTTCAGCTTCATCCTCACCCTCATCAGTGTGTACGTCATCATCACAGACGATCAATTCATCGCCGCTTGATTCCGCCATTAGAGAACAGTCAGTGCTTGGATGTCTTGGATGGTGAAGGCCTTCCTCGTGGAAGATGTAGTTCATTTTTATAAACATCATTTTCTCCACATTTTCTACGGTGATCACTAAGTTCCCTGCTGTGCTGAACACTCGTTCAGAGTACACACTGGAGGGTGGGCAGCTTAAGTATTGCAAAGCAAGTTTGTACATGGGTTTCCATATGGCCTGCTTTTCTTCCCAGTAAGGAAAGGGACTGTCTGACATTTCGATATCAACTACCTCTTGAAAGTAATCCTCCACCATCCTTTGCATGTTTATACTCGTATTGGATGGAGTTATGGGCAAAGTGACACCTTTTTTTGAAAATCCTTCAAACCAGCCCAGATGTTAAATTGTTCTGGTCTGCCCCCTGCATCTTCCCTGCTTCTTTTTGTAAAATTTCATTTTATTACGTGCAGCAGCAGCTTGAGAAAGTGAGGGAGGATACGTCGTCAAGCCGAGGCCCAGTTCAGCGGCCAACTTGCTGAGCAATAGCTCCTTGCAAAAGTTCACATCTCGCTCATTTACAAGTAAAGACTCAATGTAGGTCTTAAACCTTGGATCAAGCACAGTGGCCAAAACGTACTGATCCGAGTTTAAGATCTTAATAACTCGAGGATCATTGTGAAGCGAATGAAGTACTTGATCGACAAGGCCAACATACTTTTTAGAATTGCTTGCTTTCAGCTCCTCCTTCATTTTCTCAAGCTGCTTTTCCAATAGTCTAATTAAAGGAATGACTTGGCTCAAACTAGCAGAGTCTGCACTTACCTCACACGTCACAACTTAATTTGGTTTCAGCACCTTGCACAGCACTGAAAGGATTCCCCACAGTGCAAGAGTGAAATACATCCCCCCTCCTTTCCCAATGTCATGGCTTGTGCAATATGCTTGGATGGCTTCGCGCTGTTCCTCCATCCTCTGAAGCATGTACAGGGTGGAATTCCACCTAGTTACCACCTCTTGCTTAAGTTGGTGGCAGGGCAAGTTAAACTGCTCTTGGAGCTGCTGTAATCTCCTACATGCTGTGGCTGAATGCTTGAAATTGCCTGAAATTTTACGGGCACCGAAAGCATCTCCTGCACCTCACGGTTATTTCGTAGGAAGCTCTGCACCACCAAGTTGATGGTGTGAGCAAAACAGGGAATGTGTTGTAAATCACCCAGCTGTAATGCTCGCACTATATTGTTGGCGTTATCAGAAATGACATACCCTGGGGAGAGTCCAAGTGGTATAAGCCATGCATCAATCACATCTCTCGGTTTGCGTAACAAATTGTCAGCTGTATGCCTGTTAGTGAAGCCGGTGATACAAAGAGTGGCCTGCCTGTGACAAATCTTACGTAGTGGTGTACATGCTGCTGCTGTTCCTGCTGGTGAAGGTGAATGACTAACCCAGTGGGCTGTCACAGTCATATAGTCTTAGGTTTGGCCACTTCCACTTGTCCACATATCTGTGGTTAAGTGGACAGTGGGCAGAATGGCATTTTTCAGCGCAATCTCTACATTTTTACACACTTTTTGGTATAGTTGTGGAATTGCTTTACGGGAGAAATGGTGTCGCGATGGAATTCTGTAATATGGACACAAAACCTCAATTAACTGTGAAAAACCAGCTGCGTTTATTGTGGAGATTGGACGCAGATCTAACACTAACATTGCAGCCATGGCGTCTGTGATTCGCTTGGCGACTTTGTGACTGCTTGTCATATTTGCTTCCCCTAGCAAATGATTGTTTCACAGTTAATTGCTGAAATGTAGGACTGCTCATTTTCTTGACCTGCCCCTGGGCTGACGATTCACCCCCAGCAGCAGCAGCAGCAGCAGTGGGACTAACGCTTTCTTCAGAGGAATCAATAATAGTGCAAGAGTCATCCAGCCTTAATAAGTGGGATGCCGGGCTAACTCCGAGCGCTACTGAGGATATTGATGAGGATGGTGTGGTGGGTGTATTTTGTAGCCATCGGGATGTCGGTGAGCGGAGGGTCTTAGCTGATGATAGAGTGCTTGTAATTTTTTGGGAAGAACTTTCAGCTTTTCCCAACACTTTGCCATGAACTCTCGTTAAATGGCGTAACATAGACGAGGTTCCAAGATGGTTAAGGTCCCTCCCTCGACTGACTGTGGCTTGACATACACTACAAATGGCTATACAATTGTTGTCTGGATTTGGGTAGAAATAATTCCACACATAAGAAGTGGATTTTTTTTGTTTTATGTCCAGGCATGACAATGGCCTTTTTCTTGTCACGTGCCAGAACTGCTGCCACTGGTGCAGGACTTACACTAACAACCTCATCCACATCCTCATTAGCGCCCTCGTCGCCTACACAAATTTCCCCCTCATCCTCTTCTAATTCCAAAGTGGCATCCTCAATTTGTGTATCACCGGCTACAATCAGGCTATTAAGGCACACATCAGCAGAATGCTCACGATTAGACATCCCACTGTTGGATGGACTCTCAACAAGGATTGGTGTCATTTTTGAATCAGAGCAAACATTATCCTCTAATGCCTTACTGTTATCTTGCAGCCCGGCTTTGACGCGTAACAGTAGTTGTGCACCAATTGTAGGCTCGGTAACTTTTTGGGATCTGCCACTAATAGCCAAAGGTAAAGGCCTCATTCTCTCTTTGCCACTGCGTGTGTAGAATGGCGTGTTGGCAATTTGTTTTTTCATCGGCACTTAACTTTTGCTCAGTAACACTTCTTTTTCGCTTCAACACAGTAAAAAAAAATTTTGTTTTGGTTTTTTGGACTGATTTAGAAACACTGTCTAGTTTGACATCGCCTTGCCCAGATGACGTACTGGGAACACTAATACCAGGGCTGGTGACAGAACCTGGTTGCTTATTTTGATCATATGTGGACTGCTTTGAATCCATTCTGAGCCCAAAGCACTTGTAGTGCTAAAGATTATTTGGTAAGATACTGCTGACAGATAGTAATTTTGACAGCCAGAAATATTTATGCACAATTATGGGGGACACCCCAAAAACACTTGGCGAGCTAAAAATTAGTTGGTAGATACTGCTGACAGATAGTAATTTTGACAGCCAGAAATATTTATGCACAATTATGGGGGACACCCCAAAAGCACTGGGGAGTGCTAAAAATGAGTTGGTAGATACTGCTGACAGATAGTAATTTTGACAGCCAGAAATATTTATGCACAATTATGGGGGACACCCCAAAAGCACTGGGGAGTGCTAAAAATTAGTTGGTAGATACTGCTGACAGATAGTAATTTTGACGGCCAGAAATATTTATGCACAATTATGGGGGACACCCTAAAAGCACTGGGGAGTGCTAAAAACGAGTTGGTAGATACTGCTGACAGATAGTAATTTTGACAGCCAGAAATATTTATGCACAATTATAGGGGACACCCCAAAAGCACTGGGGAGTGCTAAAAATTAGTTGGTAGATACTGCTGACAGATAGTAATTTTGACAGCCAGAAATATTTATGCACAATTATGGGGGACACCCCAAAAGCACTGGGGAGTGCTAAAAATGAGTTGGTAGATACTGCTGACAGATAGTAATTTTGACAGCCAGAAATATTTATGCACAATTATGGGGGACACCCCAAAAGCACTGGGGAGTGCTAAAAATTAGTTGGTAGATACTGCTGACAGATAGTAATTTTGACGGCCAGAAATATTTATGCACAATTATGGGGGACACCCCAAAAGCACTGGGGAGTGCTAAAATTTAGTTGGTAGATACTGCTGACAGATAGTAATTTTGACGGCCAGAAATATTTATGCACAATTATGGGGGACACCCTAAAAGCACTGGGGAGTGCTAAAAACGAGTTGGTAGATACTGCTGACAGATAGTAATTTTGACAGCCAGAAATATTTATGCACAATTATAGGGGACACCCCAAAAGCACTGGGGAGTGCTAAAAATTAGTTGGTAGATACTGCTGACAGATAGTAATTTTGACAGCCAGAAATATTTATGCACAATTATGGGGGACACCCCAAAAGCACTGGGGAGTGCTAAAAATTAGTTGGTAGATACTGCTGACAGATAGTAATTTTGACAGCCAGAAATATTTATGCACAATTATGGGGGACACCCCAAAAGCACTGGGGAGTGCTAAAAATTAGTTGGTAGATACTGCTGACAGATAGTAATTTTGACAGCCAGAAATGTTTATGCACAATTATGGGGGACACCCCAAAAGCACTGGGGAGTGCCAAATATTGAAAAAAGAAAAAAAAACTCTATCCTCTCTTCTCTAGCGATTTTTGTTACAACAATTGGAATCAGAATATTGGATTCTCTGTCCCTGCTTTAATCAGCCTGTGACTACACCCTGCTCTCTCCCTCTGTCAAATGGCGATGGATTGCTGTGGAGGGGCGGGTATTTATAGTCTTGAAGTATCGCGAGAACCGAGCCCCAATGACGTTCGGCCTTGATTTGGATTCGGAGCGGGCGGGAGAGTACTGAGCTACTCAGCTCGGTACTCGGTTACCCAAAGTTCGGGTGGGTTCGGTTCTCGGGGAACTGGAACCACCCATCTCTAACATTTACATACAGAATAATAGAAACTGTACAGTACAGTTGGCCATTTGTGAAAATAGGCACATTTCTTAGAACATGTGATTGTCCCTGGAAAAAGGTGTCAACTATATGTATTCAAATGAAGTCAATGTCAATCATGGATCAGTAAGTGGTTAGGATTAGTAAGAATGGACATTTAAATATTAACTGTATTAAAATAAGTCAATTTAAATACACATATGTATGGCCCAAATATATGGGACTCTCATTGTTTAGAGTTAGGACCACCCTACTAGCAAAAGCGCCGTGGAGTGGCTTTAACATACATTTGCAAATATGTACAACTAAGACTTTTGCATTTTTATCTACAGTAGAAATGTCAGGTCTTTTGCTGGCTATAGCAGTGTGTTGGGGGAAAATTTTGTGTGTTTGTTCCTTTTAGGATAACCCCACCCTTTCAAGCACCTGCTATAGTCTATAAACTGATTGAGCAGCTTCCACTTCTGTATTAAAATAAGTATTGCAACAATGGAAAACAAAGTGATAATATATCACTTTAGATGGTCAGCAATATCAAATAACAGGAATGCTGGATCTGTGGGGAGTGACCGTTCCATTCCAAAGATTATCCGCATATATCAGGGACTGGCTCAGGTCGAGGCCACTGGTGTATGCGTTAACATCTCTTGTGCACTATATTTGAAAGCCGAGTCCTGGGACTCAAATGATGTTGCAGAATTAATATATTAAATTTGTTACGAGCCGCCGCGGCTCGCCTCCTGGGTCTGCTAGTGTCCCGGCCGTCACCTTGATGACCGGGACGTCATTTCCACTTCCTGGTCGGCTGTTGCCAAGGCAACGGTCCGACGCTGATACTTTAGCGCTGCGTCCCGGCGGTCTTAGTGGCCGGGCGCATGCGGGCAATTTAACACAGCCTGTGGGCTGATTAATATAATTTATATGGGGGCTGTGTGAGACTCAGAGCTAGGCTCTGATTGGTGGCTTGTGGTATTTAGGGCAGTGAGGTCTGCAGCCTCACTGCTGGTTATAGCGTTCTGTCCTCAGTCCTGCTGCCTGCTTGTGCTATCCATTTTGGTTCCTGCTACCTTGGATTTGACTACCCGTGTTTTGACCCCTGCTTGTTATTGGACCTGTGACCCTTCTCTTCTGACCTTGACCTTTTACCTGGAATTCGGATTTTGCCTCTCTGCCTGTGAGTTTGACCCTTCGCTTGCCCTTGGATATTGCATCTGTGCCTGTGACCTTTTGACCTAGGATTCTTCTTATACTACAGTCCACCAATCACTCCACTTCTGGGAACTCCTTTAAGTCAGTATACGTTACTCGACCCTCGGTCGGCCCGCAGCCCAGTCTGTCCCCACCACTAGGGGCTCCAGCGAACACCTGGCCTTCAGAGCAGTTCCCGAGTTTCACTGTACTGACTTGAGAGTTCCTAACATTATAACCGGCCCAGGAAGATTGGTATCATACGGCCATGGACGGAGAAGAGTCAAATCTGTCCCCAGCCCAGATTCTGGCCAACCAGATACAGGCGGTTTCCCTAGTGGTGCAGACTTTATCCCAGCGTCTGGCAGTCCAAGAAGGGGTTTCCAGAGACCGGAAGCTCCAGCAAGTTCCCGCTGGTGACACACCGGAGCCTAAGATGAATTTGCCTGACCGATTTTCTGGAAGCAGGCCAGCCTTCCGTAATTTTAAAGAGAGCTGCAAGTTGTACTTTCGTCTGAAACCACGTTCCTCTGGTTCCGAACAACAGAGGGTAGGGATCATCATCTCATTACTCCAGTGCGACCCTCAGTCTTGGGCCTTCTCCTTGCCTTCCACAAGTCCAGCCTTACAGTCTGTGGATGCCTTTTTTCAAGCTCTGGGGTTATTGTACGATGACCCGGACAGGGTAGCCTCAGCTGAGGCTCATCTCTGTACGCTAAGGCAAGGACGTCGCTCAGCGGAAGAGTATTGTGCGGAATTTCGGCGATGGTCCACTGTTAGCGCCTGGAACGATTCAGCATTGCGAAGCCAATTTCGCTTGGGACTTACGGAGCAGATTAAGGATTCCTTAGCTCAGTATCCGATATCCGACACGCTGGAGAACTTGATGCAACTTGTCATAAAAATTGATCGTCGGATCACAGAGAGAAAGGCTGAACGGGAGTCCGCTGCTCCGATGGACATTTTCACAAGCTCCGATAACACTTTGCCCGATTCCTCTGAACCTATGCAATTGGGCACTTATCGCTTGCCTCCGGAGGAACGCTCCAGAAGACGCTCACTAGGTTTGTGTATGTATTGTGGTCAACCAGGCCACTTAGTCCGTTCATGTCCCAGCAAGCCGGGAAACTACAAAGCCTAAGTGCAGGTGAAGAGGTGCGCTTGGGTCTTCAGATTACCTCTTCAGACAATTCCTTATTAGTCCCTGGACGTCTAACTTTCAGTGAGAGATCCATGGACCTGAAAGCTTTTCTTGACAGTGGTGCGGCTGGTAATTTTCTGGATATACATTTGGCTCAGACACTTGATATTCCACATATCAGGTTAGGATCAAACATCACCACATGTGGTTTGGATGGTAACCCCTTGCCTGGGGGAAGGATTCTCGCCAGGACTTCAATGGTTCGGTTGTCTGTAGGAGTCCTCCATACGGAGGAGCTCTCCTTTTATCTCATCTCTTGTCCCTCTGCTCCTTTGATATTGGGGTATCCATGGCTTCGCAGTCATAACCCCCTTATTTATTGGAAAACAGGGGAGATTGTCCGTTGGAGTCCCGGGTGCTCTACGTCCTGCTTGACCTTGCCTCTTAGAATTATACAGCCTAGTCCAGAATTGTTGCCGGTACCCTACCAGGACTTCAGTGATGTCTTTTGCAAGAAGAAAGCTGATTCACTTTCACCACATCGGGAATACGACTGCGCCATTGAATTGGTACCCGGTTCTAAGTTGCCCAAAGGGCATTTATATTCACTATCCCTTCCTGAAACACAGGCCATGGAATTATACATAAAAGAAAACCTGGAGAAAGGGTTCATCCGTCCTTCTAAGTCCCCGGTTGGCGCAGGTTGTTTTTTCGTTTATAAAAAAGATGGCAGCCGAAGGCCTTGCATCGATTTCCGTGGACTAAATAGCATCACGATTAAGAACATGTATCCGTTACCCTTGATCTCTGTTCTGTTCGATCAATTAAAAACGGCTACTGTATTCTCTAAAATTGACCTCCGAGGGGCCTACAATCTTATCCGAATCAAGAAGGGGGATGAGTGGAAGACTGCCTTTAATACCCACTCGGGACATTACAAATATCTCGTAATGCCATTCGGTTTGTGCAACGCTCGGCAGTCTTTCAGGATCTGATTAACGATGTATTACGTGAGTTCTTGGGAAAAACAGTGGTTGTTTATTTGGATGACATCTTAATTTATTCTGAATCCCTATCTCAGCATCGTCAGCACGTCCGCCAGGTTTTATTGAGATTACGAGAACATCATCTGTACGCAAAACGGGAGAAATGCGAATTTGAGGTGTCCACAGTGGCAGTCCTGGGTTATATCATCTCCTCATCAGGATTCGCTATGGATCAAGCAAAGGTGCAGGTAATTCAGGATTAGGTCCTACCTACTAACTTGAAGGCGATCCAAAGATTCCTTGGCTTCGCCAATTATTAACGAAGGTTTACTGGCTCATTCTCCTTGTTAGTGGCTCCTATCACTGCCCTCACTCGAAAAGGAGCAAACCCAGCGGAGTGGTCCGCAGAAGCACTGGCGAGTTTTTCAGCTCTCAAAGCTGCATTCATTTCCGCCCCAGTCTTTAGACACCCTGAACCAGGACTTCCGTTTATTGTGGAGGTGGATGCTTCGGATGTCGGTGCTGGTGCCATTCTCTCTCAGAAAGACTCACAGAGTAAAAAGCTACATCCTTGTGCATTTTTCTCGAGACAATTTCTGCCAGCGGAATGTAATTATGACGTCGGAAACCGTGAACTATTGGCTGTTAAGTTGGCATTGGAGGAATGGCGACATTGGTTGGAGGGGGCTGCACACACCATTACCATCTTCACAGACCATAAAAACCTCCAATATATTCAGACTGCAAAAACTCTGAATCCCAGGCAGGCTCGCTGGGCCCTATTCTTCACCAGATTTAGGTTCATCATCACATTTCGTCCAGGTGCAAAAAATATTAAGGCTGATTCTTTGTCCCGAAGTTTTTTGGCTCAGCATCCTCAGACTCCTGACTCGCAGTCTATTATTCCTTCCACTTCAATTCATCTCGGACTCACCCAGGATCTGGGAGCCACTATCCAACACTTCCAGAAAATTGCTCCCGTTCAGACACCTCTCAACAAGTTATTTGTCCCAGTTCATCTAAGGAAACCTGTCCTCATAGAGGGTCACAACAACCGCTCTGCTGGTCATCCAGGAATTCGTAGGACTATTGAAATCCTTTCTCGCTGGCTTTGGTGGCCCACCTTATCGGATGATGTGGAGACTTACGTTTGTGCCTGTCCTGAGTGTGCTAGAAACAAATCTGCTAGGAACCGTCCTGCTGGTCTACTGCTACCCTTGCCTGCTCCAAGCAGACCTTGGTCCCATCTTTCGATGGATTTTATTGTTGACCTTCCAGTATCTGCAGGCCATAACACCATTTGGGTAGTCGTGGACCGATTCAGTAAGATGCCACATTTTATATCCTTACCCAAACTACCGGATGCCAGGACTTTGGCTACCTTATTCCTGACCGATATCTTTCGTCTCCATGGTCTTCCTGAAGACATCGTCTCGGACAGAGGATCTCAGTTTATTGCACGATTCTGGAGATCTTTTTGTAAGTCCATTGGGATCACTATCAGTCTGTCCTCAGCGTATCACCCGCAGTCGAATGGACAGACAGAAAGAACCAACCAGTCCTTGGAACAGTTTTTACGCATCTATGTTTCAAAATTTCATGATAACTGGTCCTCTCTCTTGCCCTGGGCGGAATTCGCTTACAACAATTCCTGCCATTCCACAATACACACATCTCCGTTTTTCTGCAACCTTGGATTTCACCCGAAGTCTAACTCTTTCTCTACTGCTGTTCCCAGTGGGGATTCTGGAACACCTGCTTTTACGGCCAGGTTGAGATCTATCTGGAAAAAGGTGCACTCTGCCCTGGGTCAAGCCTCGCAAAAATCCAAGGCTTTCGCTGATCGCCATCGTGTGCCATGTTCTCTGAATGTGGGAGATCGGGTTTGGTTGTCCACACGGAATATCAAGTTGAGGCAACCTTGCAAGAAACTGGGGCCCCGATACATTGGACCATTTTCAATTGAGAAAAAGATAAATCCAGTGGCTTTCAGGTTGAAACTCCCACCGTCTTTAAAAATACCCTCGACATTCCATTGTTCGCTTCTGAAGAAAGTCGCTGCTCCCAGCAGATTCAGTCAGCCTTCCTCTAGCAGGCCTCGGCCGTTGGATGTGAATGGACACCAGGAATATGTCATTGAAAGAATCCTTAACTCAAGGAGAGTCCAAGGCCAAGTTCAGTTTCTGGTACACTGGAAGGGTTATGGCCCTGAGGAGCGATCCTGGATACCGCGGAGGCGCCTCCATGCTGGGAGACTCATTAAAGAATTTTTCAGGAAATTTCCCACTAAACCTGGGTGTCGGGGTTCCTTAACCCCTCCTCAAGGGGGGGGTACTGATAAGAGCCGCCGCGGCTCGCCTCCTGGGTCTGCTAGCGTCCCGGCCGTCACCTTGACGACCGGGACGTCATTTCCACTTCCTGGTCGGCCGTTGCCAAGGCAACGGTCCGACGCTGATACTTTAGCGCTGCGTCCCGGCGGTACCAGTGGCCGGGCGCATGCGCGCAATTTAACACAGCCTGTGGGTTGATTAATATAATTTATATGGGGGCTGTGTGAGAATCAGAGCTAGGCTCTGATTGGTGGCTTGTGGTATTTAGGGCAGTGAGGTCTGCAGCCTCACTGCTGGTTATAGCGTTCTGTCCTCAGTCCTGCTGCCTGCTTGTGCTATCCATTTTGGTTCCTGCTACCTTGGATTTGACTACCCGTGTTTTGACCCCTGCTTGTTATTGGACCTGTGACCCTTCTCTTCTGACCTTGACCTTTTGCCTGGAATTCGGATTTTGCCTCTCTGCCTGTGAGTTTGACCCTTCGCTTGCCCTTGGATATTGCATCTGTGCCTGTGACCTTTTGACCTAGGATTCTTCTTATACTACAGTCCACCAATCACTCCACTTCTGGGAACTCCTTTAAGTCAGTATACGTTACTCGACCCTCGGTCGGCCCGCAGCCCAGTCTGTCCCCACCACTAGGGGCTCCAGCGAACACCTGGCCTTCAGAGCAGTTCCCGAGTTTCACTGTACTGACTTGGGAGTTCCTAACAAAATTAGAGCCAAACAGTTAAATAGCAACTTTATCGGTGCACTGGACACATTTATTGTTCCGTATTATGCTATTACAGCAAAAATGAATATTCTATATATTTATAATAAAATCTACCACTGATGTAAGGTTCTGTTGATAGCAGCATAGAAGTTAATACTTGGCAGGCATACTAAGGTTAAACAAATTTATATACAGCAAAAATGTAATGTGCACAGTATGACAAAACAACCTATGTTAGATGAAACTGTGTCTTCAAATGCCTCCATATACACTCACATAAACCCCAGACAGCCAATATGTCAATACAGCCTCCATTTATCCTCATGCCACCACATAGCCAGTGTACATTAATATAACATCTCATGTCACTATATAGTCAATACTATGCCCCCAATTAGCCAATATGCCAATATAGTTTTATATGCCTGTATATAGAATATGGAGAAATAGGAGACTATTTCATACATTCTCCTTGAGCCTCTCCTTCTCCCATGGCCCAGGTTACTCACCAGTACTATCTCCAGGGCCGCCAAGAGAAATCTTGGGCCCCTATACAGCAACTCCTTGGAGCCCCTTCCATAGGCACAGAAGGGGGGGAGCCACACCAAATGGGTGGCCCCTCCCACTTCAGAGTCAGTACTTTGGCTCTGCTTCCATCCCCTCTCGGTGCCCCTGACTGTGTCTTTAGGAGAAGCAGTGGTGGTAGCGGTTGGTGTTTCTTCTGCTTCTCTCTCCTCTGCTCCAGCTTTTGTTCATGGTATGTAACTTTTATATTATATATATACCATTGAAGACAACCAGAATTTCGCAGATGCCTATCGACAAAATCTAGACGCAGTTGCCAGGTGGAGAGAGGAGGTTCAGGATAATCCGAAGCAGTTTATTGAGATGTGCAAGGAGCTACGATGTGTTCCCAACATCTGGGCCCTGCATAAGTGGGGCAACTGGCTGACCCCCTTGTTCTCTAAGAGTTCTAAGGCCAGGCGCTACGATACAGCGTGCTTCATCTGCTGTCTACCAAGCAAGCCGATCGCCACAGATGATCAGAAAGAAGTCTCCGGATTCAAAGTGAGTTGTAAACCATTAAGTAACAGCACTGTGGCTCAGTGGTTAGCACTTCTGCCTCACATCACTGGGGTCATGAGTTCGATTCCCGACCATGGCCTTATCTGTGTAGAGTTTGTTTGTTCTCTCTGTGTTTGTGTGAGTTTCCTCCAGGTGCTCTGGTTTCCTCCCACACTCCAAAAACATACTGGTATGCTAAATGGCTGCTATCAAAAATTGACTTTAGTCTCTGTCTGTCTCCCTCTTTGTCTGTCTGTCTCCCTCTCTGTGTGTATCTATATTAGGGAATTTAGACTGGAAGCTCCAGTGGGGCAGGGACTGATGTGAATGAGTTCTCTGTACAGCGCTGCGGAATTAGTGGCGTTATATAAATAAATGATGATGATGATTAAGTAAAAGCTCAGAACTGTACCCTCAATACCTTTGCGCTTGTGATTTCTACCTCACAGACAGATGATACTGTGTGGAGGTCAGATGTGTACATGCGAATCCCGCTTCATGGAGAGGAAAGCCTTAAGATAAAGATACCATTAGATACACAATGTTAGAGAGTGTATCTAACCAATGACAACAGATAGAAAAGGACTAGTATCCACAAATTAGACTCTTTGGGTCTATAATGCCTTGATTAGGTTGGAAAAAAAAATAGAGAGTGGAGAACATAACCTTAAAAAGATGTTTTTATAAGGGGATCCCGGTGTCCTTATCAGGCTATGGCATCAGAATGTCTATTTCAGTGATGGGCAACCTGATTCTCTTCAGTGGCCCTCTAACCTTCAAAAGGGCCACACATTACCCTAAATCTCATCATCAACATTTGTTTATATAGCGCCAGCAGATTCCGTAGCGCTTTACAATTGGGAACAGACATTAATAAAACAATACTGGGTAATACAGACAGAGAGGTAAGAGAACCCTGCTTGCAAGCTTACAATCTATGGGACAATGGGAGTTTGAAACATAAGGGCATGTGCTACATCATATTGCACAATGGACCAGCTAGAATGCAAAAGTAAAGTATTGAGTGGGCTGTGTGATCAGTCACACAGCAATGTTGGTCAGAGGGTTGTTGTCTTGTGTTAGCTGTGTAGAGGGTGGTAATAGGGTAATCTAGGGAATTAAGATGGTGGTTGAGAAATATCATAACCTTGTCTGAAGAGGTGGGTTTTCAGTGAACGCTTGAAGGTTTGAAGACTAGAGGAAAGTCTTATCGTGCGAGGGAGGGAACTCCACAAAGTGGGTGCAGCCCAGAAAAAATCCTGTAATCGAGAGTGGGAGGATGTGATGAGAGTGGATGAGAGACGCAGATCTTGTGCAGAATGGAGGTGTCGAGTAAGGAGATATTTTGAGACAAGTGACGAGATGTATGTCCGTGCAATTTTGTTGATGGCCTTATATGATAGTAGAAGAATTTTATATTGGATTCGATGAAATACAGGCAGCCAATGTAGAGACTGACAGAGTGGCTCAGCAGAGGAATAACGGTTTGCAAGGAAAATCAATCTAGCCGCTGCATGCAAAATAGATTGTAAGGGTTCAAGTCTGACTTTGGGAAGACCAGTAAGGAGGGAATTGCAATAGTCGATGCGGGAGATGATGAGTGCATGAATTAATGTTTTTGCAGTGTCTTGTGTCAGATATGTGCGTATTCTGAAAATGTAGGTGTATGTAACATGATTTACATATAGAGTTGATGTGGGGAATAAACGACAGTTGTGAGTCAAGGATTACACCTAGGCAACGAGCTTGCAGGGTGGGATTTATGGTCATGTTATCAACAGAAATAGAAATGTCAGGCAGGAAACTTCTGTTTTTGGGTGGGAATATTATTAATTCAATTTTTGAAAGATTGAGTTTCAGTTGGTGAGAAGACATCCAAGATGAAGTGGCAGAAAGACAGTCAGTAACGCGAGACAACACAGATGGTGAGAGATCAGGAGAGGATAGATAGATAGATTTGTGTATCATCCGCAAAGAGATGATACTGAAATCTAAAGGAGCTTATTAGTTTTCCAAGAGAAGTGGTGTAGATAGAGAATAGCAGAGGACCTAGGACTGAGCCTTGTGGTACTCCAACCGATAAAGGAAACGGAGCAGAGGTGGATCCAGAGAAATTAACACTGAAAGAGCGATTAGATAGGTAGGATGAGAACCAGGATAGGACAGTGCCTTCAAGACCTAGAGATTGTAGCGTTTGTATGAGGAGAGAGTGGTCAACAGTGTCAAATGCAGCAGAGAGATCCAGGGGAATTAGAAGAGAGTAATGTTTATTATTTTTTGCTGTGATCAAGTCATTGACAACCTGGGTCAGCGTAGTAAATCTCAGTAATAAGTTGAAACAATAAGTGTAATCAAAGAAACAGACCTCTATCTGTACTAACATATCAGCAGGCATTTTATACAAGTGTTACAAGCTATAACACACACATCTGACATTACATAGTAACATAGTAACATAGTAACATAGTTGATGAGGTTGAAAAAAGACACCAGTCCATCAAGTTCAACCTATTTTGGATCTCCTGCGATCCTGCACTTATATTTGAAATTAATTCAGAGTAGGCAACCGCCCATCTGTTTCAATTTTGAAAATCCCCCCAGACTCAATATTGCAATCCAATTTTTACCCTATATCCACTACTATCCTTTATTTTAAATTAACGGTCGTATCCCTGGATACACCTTTCCGCTAAAAATTTGTCTAACCCTTTCTTAAACATATCTATTGAATCTGCCATCACAACCTTCCCTGGCAATGAATTCCATATCTTGACTGCCCTTACTGTAAAGAACCCCTTCCTTTGCTGGTTGTGAAATTTCCTCTCCTCTAACCTTAGGGGATGACCACGTGTCCTGTGTATGGTCCTTGGGGTAAAAAGTTCCCATGAAAGATCTCTGTATTGACCCCTAATGTATTAAAGCAGGTAGGAGCTGGGGCCGCAGATGATTGCTCGGAGGGCCGGCTGTTGCCCATCACTGGTCTATATGATGTAATTGACAACATCTGTTGAATTTTATTGCAATGCAACATGTTATTTGGGGACATTGCTCATTTAAAATTGGAGTCTGGTCTATATTATATAATTTTGTTTTGAATAATTGTATGTAATGAAGACATGTGTCCTATCTCCTTGTTGATGCTGTAAGAATCTTAGTACTGTATATGATCAACTTCTGGGGGTAAATATATCAAGCTACTAGTTTCCAGGGGGTTTGAAAAGTGGAGATGTTGCCTATAGCAACCAATCAAATGCTAGCTATCATTTTATAGAATGTACTAAATTAAATGATAGCCAGAATTTGATTGGTTGCTATAGGCAACATCTCCACTTTTCAACCCTTATAACATGTTTATTGGAGAAGGATGAGGTTAAACTGGGTAAAATTTGCTCTCATCGTGGGAATTTGTGTCCAGTGAAGAATAACTTCTTATACCTATTATCAGACATTCTATTCCCGTGTCTTCATGTGCTGCAACCGTAGCGTTTTTATATTTTAGTGGTGGACACCGGAGGAAGCCATAGACGAATATAGATATCAGCAAACCTGGATCCCACCTCCTCAATTCTACAACTTAAGCAGATTGTGTAACTTCACAACGATTAAGGAGTTACAGAGGTTCAGCCTACATCGCGCCCTGGAAGGCTGCGAAAGGTGGTTGCCGGTTATGGTTCATGTCGAAGACGGGATGTTACATACGTTGCCAGGTATAACTTATGTGAATTAAGCTGACCTCTGTGTGGAAAAAAGCATATGACTATTTTACCATGGAAATTATCTCTAGGTGAAAGTTCGCCACATACAGCAGACAAACAAATAGTTATGATAATCATTGTGGGGTAATTGCAAAACAGTGAACAAATGTTTCTCATTTAAATACTATTGAATTTTAAAAAATGGCTTTAAATAAAAAGTACATGACTTATTAAATAAATAATAGGATCGTTCTCTGAAAACCCACCTCTTCAGACAAGCTTATAATATTCCTCGGGTGGGGGGGGCTCTCGTTCGTGAGCTTACCTTTAACGTCTGCGCTTGTCAGGGGTTTAATAGGGATTGGTGCTGCCGTTACGGATTCCTCGGGTGTTCCGTTTGCCGATCTCTTTGTTTCTATTCTTGGTTTTGCCGTGGCGCAGCCTGCGGATAGAGAAGAGGGAGGGGGGGGGGGGGGAGAGAGAGAAGGGAGAAGAAGAGAGAGAGAGAGGGGGGGGGAGAGAGGGAGAGGGAGGATGTGTGGGGGTGATGGGGATGTGGTGTGGAGAACACAGATTGGCTAGTATCTTACAATATACTTATAGGGCTTCTATTAGTTTATAGCTCTTTTGCTGATGTGAGTTAATTAGCCCTGTTGTCGGCCCTATTGGCACTGTATATTGTGGGGGTAAGGTACCTCCTGTGAGGGGTGTGGCTATATATGGATGAGGGGTATTTAAAGAGCTCTTATATGGCTAGAGCTGAATTAAAGAGGCAGTATGTGGTGTGATGGCCTCTGATGATATATTCTGTTGCTGTGTGGAATGGGATAAGGCGTAAATATACTATGTGTGGTGGTGAGTGGGGATGATGGGTATAAAGAGCGGTGTTTGGCTTTTGCTGAGGAGCTCTTATAAGAGCATTTGGTATCTTACAGGTGATCTTGTTGACCTGTGGTTTGGGCGCTGCGGTCAGCGGGTTTTCTTGGCGTTTACCGGGCGATGTTGTGGCTGTGGATTTAAACTGGGATGTTCTTTCCTTTGCTGTAGTCGCTTGTGCAGTACTTCCGGTTTTGGTGGAGCGCAGACTGCGTTCCACTGCGGTTCCTGTTTGTTCCCTTGTGAGCCTTCTTACCCCTTCGTTCCTGGAGCTATTTGTGGGAAGTGGTTTCCAGGGTAGAGGTGGCTGTTCAGGTAGTCGTTTCTTGTAGTGTGTGGGGGGTCCAACGCGTTTCGTCCTTCGTCAGGGAGTGTCATCTTTGTGTGCTTGTGTTTTTATACTGAGAGGTATTCTGGAAAAAAGAGCGGGAGTGCGGGCGGGCGGGCGGGCGGGGGAGGGGGGGGGGATCGCTTTATGTTTATTATGAATATTGGAGTCTGAATAGTGGAGTGGAGAGTGGGTGGCTGGGGGCTTTAAGGTGGCGTGGCGTGATGTGGTATATTTTATTTTGTTCTAGATGTATTGAAGTTTGAGTGCTTTTTGGCGGGTGCGGGCTGGCCGTTCATTGATAACTTTTTCTTCGGTGTAGTGTGAGTTAGGTATTATGATGGGGTGACGTATTGGATTGAAGCCTGTGGGGAAGGTGTGCTAGCATTAGGGGCTGGGGATTGGTTGGGGGATAAAATGGGCGTTGCTGATTTTTAATTTTAAATAGGTGGTGGATTTGTAGACGCGTCTGTTATCTATGAGGGGGTGTTGAGGTTTTAGGTGTGGGGTGCAATAATAGTATTAGCTATGGGATATCGGGAACGTTGCGTGTATAAGGGGCGGGGCTTATCACGGGGCTGTGCATTGATGGGACGGGTGTAGCGGGTCCTTGTGTTATCGCCGCTGCCTATATTGAGGTGAGTATTTTGATTTTACTTTTGATATGTCCAGTTTGGTTACTGACTAAGGAGGTGCTGATATATTATATTAATGTATTTTATTTATTATTATGTGGTGGGGGCAAATCCTCTGAGTGGTAAAGACTCTTGGAGTTTAATGTGGGTGGGTGGTGGGGATTTTATGGGGTGGGGGGGGGGTTGGGGGTAGACTGCGTGATTGATGCTGAGGGAGACCTGGTAATAATTTGATAATTGAGAGGGATGCGTTATGTGAAGGCGTTTTAGATTGGGTTTTTAGGTTGGGGTGTAGGTTTGGGGATAAATTATTAGGTTTTAATGGGTGGGGGGCGCGGGGTGGTTGAGCTGGGATATGTTTTATAGTTGATTTGATGTTGTCTGGTTAAGGTTTTAGGAATTAGGTGCATTATTTTATTTTTCTTATTATTTTTATTTTTTATTTTGGTTTTATTAGGATTGGTCTAGGGGTGCTTATGTTATGGGTGGGAGGGGAGTTGAGGGGGGGGGGGGGAGAGAAAGGGAAAGGGAAAGGGATATACTCACAGAAAGAATCCTAGATCAAAGTCTATGTTGAGGCCTTGCGGTGTGAGGGTCCCTAGTGTGTGGATCCATCTTGCTTCTTCTTTTGAGATTTGTTTGATGTAGTCTCCTCCTCTCCATGGTTTGTGGATTTGTTTGATTCCTATGAATTTTAGTCCTGTTGGGTCTTGTTGGTGTGACTTTTTGAAATGTTCTGATACGCTGTGATTCTCCATTCCTTTTTTTATGTTTCTTATGTGTTCTGGAATCCTCGTCTTCAGGTTTCTTATTGTTCTTCCCACATATTGAAGTCCACATGGGCATTCTAGTAGGTAGATTATACCTGTGGAGTCGCAGGTCATTTTGTCTTTTATTTTGTATTCTTTACCGTTTGTGTTTGATCTGAATTCTGTTGTTGGTTTGGTTGAAGAGAGTTTCGTTGTCCTGCACGCCAGGCATCTGTTGCAGTGGTAGTATCCTTTTCTCCCTTCTTTTAGCCAGGTTTCCTTGCTTTTCTTTTCTTTGTCGTTGGTGGGAATGAAGCTGGTCGTTATCATGTTCTTTAGGTTTCTTGTCTTTCTGTATACTATCCTTGGTTTTGGTGGTAGGTGTTCCTTTAGTTGTTCGTCCTCCATTAGGATGTGCCAGTGCTTGTTCAGGATGTTTTCTAGCTTTTTATGTTGGCTGTGGTAGTTTGTGATGAAAAGTGGTGTTTTGTTTTCTTTTTGTTCTTTCGGTTTGTAGTGGAGTAGGTCTTCTCTCTTTAGATTTTCTGCTTTTTCTAGTTCTTTCTCCAGGTGATCTTGATCGTAGTTCCTGTCTCTGAATTTCTGTTTCATTGTCTCTGCTTGTTCTCTGAAGGTTTCTTTGGTGGAGCAGTTTCTTCTTAGTCTTCTGAATTGACCTCCTGGAATGTTTTTAAGCCATGTTTTGTGGTGGTTGCTGTTTGCTGGTATATAGCTATTGCAATCGACCGGTTTCAGGTACGTTTTGGTTTGGATGGTGTTGTTCTTGATGTAGATGGTGAGGTCCAGGAAGTTTATTTCTGTCTTGCTGTGGCTGGAGGTGAAGCTCAGGTTAAGGTCGTTGTTGTTGATGTACGTTAGGAAAGCGTGGAGTTCCATGTCGTTGCCTTTCCATATGAATAGGATGTCGTCTATGTACCTTTTCCATATTATGATGTTGTCGCTGTGGGGGTTGTTGTTCCAAATGGTATCTTCCTCCCATTTTGCCATGTATAGATTTGCATAGCTTGGCGCGAATTTCGTCCCCATTGCGGTGCCTTTGGTCTGTTTGAAGTATTTATCCTCGAACCAGAAGTAGTTGTGGTCGAGGATGAAGTTGATGGCTTCAATGATGAAGGTGGCTTGGTTTGTTGGTATGTCTTGGTTTCTTTCCAGGTAGTGTTTGCTGTGTTCGCACCCTTTTCTGTGGTCGATGATGGTGTAGAGGGAGGTGACATCACAAGTGACTAGCGTGTATTCTTCTTTCCAGATTATTTCGTCCAAAATCTTCAAGGTTTGTGTGGTGTCCTTGAGGTGGCTTCTTTGTGCGCTTACCAAGGGTTGTAGGAAGTGATCGATATATTCTGATAGGTTGCTGGTGAGTGATTCTATCCCGGATACTATTGGTCTTCCTGGTGGTTTCTCTGTGTTCTTGTGGATCTTTGGTAGGTAGTAGAATACTGGAATTCTTGGGTGTGGTGTGGAGATATAGGCGTGTTCATTCTTGTTTAGTATGCCGTCTTTTATTCCTTTACTTAGGAGTCTGTGGAGTTCTTTGTGGTATTTGTTGGTGGGATCTTGTTCCAGTTGTTTGTATGTTGAACTATCACTTAGGAGTCTTTCAGCTTCTTCCAGGTAGTCTGATTTGTTCAGGATGACTATTCCTCCTCCCTTGTCAGCTGGTTTCAGAACTATTTCCTTGTTCTCTTTAAGGTCTTTCAGAGCTCGCTTTTCCTGTTGAGAGAGGTTAGGGAGTCTTACCTTTTTCTGTTTGAGTTTCTCGAGGTCTTTCTCAACCAGGGTTTCGAAGGTTTTGATGTATGCTCCTTTCATGTGTTGCGGGAAGAAATTGGACTTGGTTTTCAAGTGGGTGTGGTTGTGTGTTGCGTTTTTTCTTTCTTCGTTTCTATGTTGTGAATCGTTGTCCTCTTTGTTGAAGAATTTTTTCAGGCAGAGTTTTCTTGTGAATATGTGGAGGTCTATGTGAGTGTCGAATTTGTCGATCTTGTTTCTGGGTGCGAATTTTAGACCTTTGTTTAGGAGTGTGGTCAGGTGGTTGGTTAGTGTGAGGTTGCTGAGGTTGAAGATACCTTCCGGTTTTATCTTTTCTTTTTCTGTGCGTTTCCTGGTTCTTCTTTTTGCCAGTTTTCCTCCTCTGGTTCCTCTTCTGAGTCTGTGGATGGTGTTTTTCTTTTTAGTGCTGGTGTGTGTGGTGGTTGGTAGGGTGGGTCTGGTTGTTTCTGGAGAAATTCTAAAAAATGTTCCAGGGATTCTTCTACTTCTATGTCTTGGTTTTGGCTTCCGTGGGTGGTGATGTTTAGATCTTGGATAGTGGTCATTATTTTTTCTTGTTCTGAACGTAAATGTGTTTTGTGGGATCTTTTTCCTTCCATGTAGTGTTCTCTTACTGTTTGGTGGTTTTTGTTCTTGTAGGTGAAATTTCTGGCATTTGGTGGTTTGTATTCTCTTTGGTGGGTGGGATATCTTGGTAGTGATGTGATGAGTTGAGGTCTTTTTGGTGTTTTGCTTCTTTGGAGAGGTGGGCGGGGTGTGGGACGTGTCGTTCTTTGTTGTCTTAAGGTGTTCTTTATTTGTTGCTGTGGGAACTTTTCGTGTATTTTCCCTTCTTGGTAGTCTATGTAGTCTCTGTGGAATTTCTTCTGTTTTGTCAGGATGATGCTGTCTTCTAGTTTGTCGAGCTTGCTCTGGGTTATCTTTATTAGTTGTTTGAAGTCTTCTAGGTCTTCCAAGGGTTGGAGTTCTTCTTGTATTTTCCTTATTTCTTTTTCTATTTCTTTCAGGGAATCTTGTCTGTCCTTTATGATAAGCTCTACCAGCTTCTTTGAGCAGGTGTCTAGAGCTTCGTTCCACTCTCCCTCGAAAGATTTGTTGCTTGGGATGAAAGTGGGTGCTTTTTGTATTCTTAGGCCTCTTGGAATTCTTTTTTGTTCTAGGTATTTGATTAGGGTTGACTTGTCCCACCATAGTTTTATCTCTGTTGTTAGAAGTTTTTCTAATCTCAGGAATTTTGTGCAGAAACTTTCTTCTATTGGGGTGTCTATGGGGGTGTCTTGTGGCGTGCTGTTGAAGATGTTGTAAAATAATGCACCTAATTCCCAAAACCTTAACCAGACAACATCAAATCAACTATAAAACATATCCCAGCTCAACCACCCCGCGCCCCCCCCATTAAAACCTAATAATTTATCCCCAAACCTACACCCCAACCTAAAAACCCAATCTAAAACGCCTTCACATAACGCATCCCTCTCAATTATCAAATTATTACCAGGTCTCCCTCAGCATCAATCACGCAGTCTACCCCCAACCCCCCCCCCCCACCCCATAAAATCCCCACCACCCACCCACATTAAACTCCAAGAGTCTTTACCACTCAGAGGATTTGCCCCCACCACATAATAATAAATAAAATACATTAATATAATATATCAGCACCTCCTTAGTCAGTAACCAAACTGGACATATCAAAAGTAAAATCAAAATACTCACCTCAATATAGGCAGCGGCGATAACACAAGGACCCGCTACACCCGTCCCATCAATGCACAGCCCTGTGATAAGCCCCGCCCCTTATACACGCAACGTTCCCGATATCCCATAGCTAATACTATTATTGCACCCCATACCTAAAACCTCAACACCCCCTCATAGATAACAGACGCGTCTACAAATCCACCACCTATTTAAAAATAAAAAATCAGCAACGCCCATTTTATCCCCAACCAATCCCCAGCCCCTAATGCTAGCACACCTTCCCCACAGGCTTCAATCCAATACGTCACCCCATCATAATACCTAACTCACACTACACCGAAGAAAAAGTTATCAATGAACGGCCAGCCCGCACCCGCCAAAAAGCACTCAAACTTCAATACATCTAGAACAAAATAAAATATACCACATCACGCCACGCCACCTTAAAGCCCCCAGCCACCCACTCTCCACTCCACTATTCAGACTCCAATATTCATAATAAACATAAAGCGATCCCCCCCCTCCCGCTCTTTTTTCCAGAATACCTCTCAGTATAAAAACACAAGCACACAAAGATGACACATCCCTGACGAAGTCTAAGGACGAAACGCGTTGGCCCCCACACACTACAAGAAACGACTACCTGAACAGCCACCTCTACCCTGGAAACCACTTCCCACAAATAGCTCCAGGAACGAAGGGGTAAGAAGGCTCACAAGGAAACAAACAGGAACCGCAGTGGAACGCAGTCTGCGCTCCACCAAAACCGGAAGTACTGCACAAGCGACTACAGCAAAGGAAAGAACATCCCAGTTTAAATCCACAGCCACAACATCGCCCGGTAATCGCCAAGAAAACCCGCTGACCGCAGCGCCCAAACCACAGGTCAACAAGATCACCTGTAAGATACCAAATGCTCTTATAAGAGCTCCTCAGCAAAAGCCAAACACCGCTCTTTATACCCATCATCCCCACTCACCACCACACATAGTATATTTACGCCTTATCCCATTCCACACAGCAACAGAATATATCATCAGAGGCCATCACACCACATACTGCCTCTTTAATTCAGCTCTAGCCATATAAGAGCTCTTTAAATACCCCTCATCCATATATAGCCACACCCCTCACAGGAGGTACCTTACCCCCACAATATACAGTGCCAATAGGGCCGACAACAGGGCTAATTAACTCACATCAGCAAAAGAGCTATAAACTAATAGAAGCCCTATAAGTATATTGTAAGATACTAGCCAATCTGTGTTCTCCACACCACATCCCCATCACCCCCACACATCCTCCCTCTCCCTCTCTCCCCCCCCCTCTCTCTTCTTCTCCCTTCTCTCTCTCCCCCCCCCCTCCCTCTTCTCTATCCGCAGGCTGCGCCACGGCAAAACCAAGAATAGAAACAAAGAGATCGGCAAACGGAACACCCGAGGAATCCGTAACGGCAGCACCAATCCCTATTAAACCCCTGACAAGCGCAGACGTCCAAGGTAAGCTCACGAACGAGAGCCCCCCCACCCGACAAATAACCCAATAGTTCCACAAGGACCGTCAGCAGCTACCACCACAAGATATGGAACAAGCAAGAATCTTGAGAACACAGAAACTGAACAACATCTTCAACAGCACGCCACAAGACACCCCCATAGACACCCCAATAGAAGAAAGTTTCTGCACAAAATTCCTGAGATTAGAAAAACTTCTAACAACAGAGATAAAACTATGGTGGGACAAGTCAACCCTAAACAAATACCTAGAACAAAAAAGAATTCCAAGAGGCCTAAGAATACAAAAAGCACCCACTTTCATCCCAAGCAATAAATCTTTCGAGGGAGAGTGGAACGAAGCTCTAGACACCTGCTCAAAGAAGCTGGTAGAGCTTATCATAAAGGACAGACAAGATTCCCTGAAAGAAATAGAAAAAGAAATAAGGAAAATACAAGAAGAACTCCAACCCTTGGAAGACCTAGAAGACTTCAAACAACTAATAAAGATAACCCAGAGCAAGCTCGACAAACTAGAAGACAGCATCATCCTGACAAAACAGAAGAAATTCCACAGAGACTACATAGACTACCAAGAAGGGAAAATACACGAAAAGGTCCCACAGCAACAAATAAAGAACACCTTAAGACAACAAAGAACGACACGTCCCACACCACCCACCTCTCCAAAGAAGCAAAACACCAAAAAGACCTCCACTCATCACATCACTACCAAGATATCCCACCCACCAAAGAGAATACAAACCACCAAATGCCAGAAATTTCACCTACAAGAACAAAAACCACCAAACAGTAAGAGAACACTACATGGAAGGAAAAAGATCCCACGAAACACATTTACGTTCAGAACAAGAAAAAATAATGACCACTATCCAAGATCTAAACATCACCACCCACGGAAGCCAAAACCAAGACATAGAAGTAGAAGAATCCCTGGAACATTTTTTAGAATTTCTCCAGAAACAACCAGACCCACCCTACCAACCACCACACACACCAGCACTAAAAAGAAAAACACCATCCACAGACTCAGAAGAGGAACCAGAGGAGGAAAACTGGCAAAAAGAAGAACCAGGAAACGCACAGAAAAAGAAAAGATAAAACCGGAAGGTATCTTCAACCTCAGCAACCTCACACTAACCAACCACCTGACCACACTCCTAAACAAAGGTCTAAAATTCGCACCCAGAAACAAGATCGACAAATTCGACACTCACATAGACCTCTACATATTCACAAGAAAACTCTGCCTGAAAAAATTCTTCAACAAAGAGGACAACGATTCACAACATAGAAACGAAGAAAGAAAAAACGCAACACACAACCACACCCACTTGAAAACCAAGTCCAATTTCTTCCCGCAACACATGAAAGGAGCATACATCAAAACCTTCGAAACCCTGGTTGAGAAAGACCTTGAGAAACTCAAACAGAAAAAGGTAAGACTCCCTAACCTCTCTCAACAGGAAAAGCGAACTCTGAAAGACCTTAAAGAGAACAAGGAAATAGTTCTGAAACCAGCTGACAAGGGAGGAGGAATAGTCATCCTGAACAAATCAGACTACCTGGAAGAAGCTGAAAGACTCCTAAGTGATAGTTCAACATACAAACAACTGGAACAAGATCCCACCAACAAATACCACAAAGAACTCCACAGACTCCTAAGTAAAGGAATAAAAGACGGCATACTAAACAAGAATGAACACGCCTATATCTCCACACCACACCCAAGAATTCCAGTATTCTACTACCTACCAAAGATCCACAAGAACACAGAGAAACCACCAGGAAGACCAATAGTATCCGGGATAGAATCACTCACCAGCAACCTATCAGAATATATCGATCACTTCCTACAACCCTTGGTAAGCGCACAAAGAAGCCACCTCAAGGACACCACACAAACCTTGAAGATTTTGGACGAAATAATCTGGAAAGAAGAATACACGCTAGTCACTTGTGTGAGAGATATACATTTTATGAACTTCTTAATGTAATGCATTTTGTATAATTACTATTGAAAGAAGAATAGTCTGCAAGCTGCAGAATATTCTCCATGAACTCTGCCTCACATTCATTTCTTTCTCGCCAACATGTCTCTTCTCAAGAATGTGCACATCCAGCAACGTTGGTACCAGGAGCCACCGACCCCCACTTGAGGCCTACGTGACTGTGATAAGACATCTGCTCTACGTCATGCCCACAAACTGCTGACATGGACAAGTTGCCTTGAGAAACCTTGCATTCCTTATCTCTCTTTTTCTGTGAAACTATGTATAAATAAAACGACTCTGACTTAGGGCTGGTCAGAACCAGATACATTTTCAGCCCAACATCTGAACTTTGTCTGTCTCTCTATCGATCGATACCCACAAGGTATAGCAGCCGGAGTTCAGGAGAAAGGACCCGTTTAGGTCATCTCTGACAGTTTCAGTGGGGGCTCGTCCGGGATCTCCAATACATCAGACCTCCCGACAACGGGGTTCTCCCTTTCCAGACAGACAGACGTTAATCCAGCGCTGGTGAGCAAAAAGCTTTATTTTTGCTCTTAGAGCTGTCTCTGTGGAGGGGGAATTATCCCAGCTCGAGGGTACTGCAGTCTGATTGACGGAGATCCCTGAACTCTGGCAACAGATACTATTAAGAGTATCAAGGTACTTGTGTGTAATCTGTCTTGTATTGTTACATGTATTGATATATTGTCTTCTCTATGCCATACACCTGATACATATATGCACATGAATAACACCACAGAACTCAGTCAGATCACACAGTTGACCCTGCAAATAATCTTGATTGTATACGTGATTGTGTTTTTTGTTGGATTTTAATGAAAGTAGTCAGGAACATTCAGAAAGGCAGACCAGCTGCAACCTTGTTGTAAAGCAAGACAGGAACAAATAAAAGTTTTCTCATTCAAAATATATTGGACCATAAGGTAATCCCAGTGTGGGAAATAAAGGGTCCAAGACAGGAGAGAAATCCGAAAAGTACGGGGATCTAGACCCCATAAAGTATATGCGAAAGCATTAAGGCAAGGATTTCATAAAAGGGATGAGAAAACTGTTCAAAGCTGCAGGGGTGTCTCAGAACGGTACATTAAAAGTTCCATTTTTGAAACAACTAATTAAAGACAATGAGAAAGCACTGAAAGAAAAAGGTTATTTTGACAGATGTGTTGCATGGTGTAAAATGTCAGAAGAATTAGAGAATGACAATGATTGCTGTGATATGTTACAGTTAACAAATTTAAGTGACACTGATGAAATAGAAAATGTATCACAAGCTAAATGATATAATGACTAAAACAATGAATCAAGTAGGTTGTGTACTAAAAATGTATGTTTAAATGCTGCGCAGCTGAAGAGTGAGATGTGCCCCTCCCTTATTCTGTGTAAAAGATTTCAGTGTGTTGAGATAAGAAGCACTCTGTGTTTTTTGTTATCTGACAATGTATGTAACATTGATAAAATGGTTCTTCCAAGTATGTTTCTATTTTTCAATAGGAAAAATATGTCCTGAGTGCTGATTGATATTAGCATGTTGAAGCTAATGTGTATTTAGTCTAATGCTGGGACATGTAGTTCCACAGCAGTAGGCTGGAAGATAGCAGTTAAGTTTTCTTTCTCTGTATGTGAGTTTTATCTCCGTCTTACTGCGTGTGAAGGAGATCCATGTTTGTCTGTCTTGACCGTTTTACAAGAGACATGTTTCAAGGTTGAAAAAGCTGTACAGTTGTAAATGTAATGTTTTTGAAGAGATGCAAAAGAAGTTTTAAAGTCTTTGGTCCGTCACAAGACTGTAAATAATGTACATTATCACTATTACTGGTGTCAGAACAAAGTTGGCTGGGGTCCAACAAGCCGTTTCTATATTTGAACAAAGTAATTTTTTTTTATTTTTTTTTGAGAAAAATAGCTTTCTCTTTAATGAAGTTGAGAATTGTGGGAGTGAGCTTTACATGGAGAGATATTACAAGCTGTTTTTATCTGTGTAAAATGGCGCTGATAAATGTTCTCAGAAATCAGGAGGGTTTGTTATGCCCATAAAGAATTGTTACGAGATAAAATGTAGTCTGTGAGCGAGAATTGTGAATATATATATTTGTACTGTAAACATGGAAATCACAGAATCTGGAAATATGTGTGAATATTTGGTTTACAAAGAGATGATGAGAAAGGAGTGGCTTTGAACACTCGCCCAGGTCTCGTCACTTTGAAATTCCCTGTTTGTGAGATTAGGGACTGCCTCTTTGAGGAAATCAGTTTTTCATTGCATGGAACGCATAGCGTCACAGTTAAGCTACAAAGAGAAACTTTTAAGCAAGTGTCGTATTAGCAGCTTTTGAGCTGATCAAAGATTTAATCACAAGCGCCCCAGCCCTTGGGCTACCTAACTATGAACTACTGTTTAACTTGTTCTGCCATGAACAAGAAGGGCACGCTCATGGCGTACTAACACAAGAGCATGGGAGCAGACAAAGACCATTGGGGTACTACTCCCAGAAGCTAGATTCTGTCATAGTGGGAGCCCCAACATGTATAAAAGCAGTAGCAGCAGCCGCTTTATTGCTAAAAAAAAGTTGCAGACATAGTGCTGAATTACCCTCTCACCATTCAGGTACCACACTCAGTCATAGAAATACTGAATCAAGCCAGAACAAAACACATCTCAGTGGCTAGATTAACTAAATATGAAGTAGCACTACTGACACCCTCAAACGTTACACTAAAAAGATGCACAGTTTTAAATCCAGCAACATTGTTCCCAAGTTGCATGGATATAAAAGAGGGGAGTAACAGTATAAATGCTGCAAACACTGAAGACACAGACAGTAACAGTATAGACGCTGCAGACACAGACAGAAACACTATAGACGCTGCAAACACAGACAGTATAGAAAGTGTTGCTGAAGACACAGACAATATAGAGAGTGTTGAGACTGTGACAAAGCAGGAAACACAACTAAAAAATTTTCTCTGTGATCATGACTGTCTAGCCTTAATGGATCTGGAAACTAAACCTCCCGGGGATGTTAAAGAGACATCTCTTAGCAACCCTGATTTACTCCTGTTTGTAGATGGGTCCAGGTACTATGAGAAGGGCTCTCCCAAAACAGGTTATGCAGTTACAACAGAAACAGACATTGTACTCCAGCAACCCCTCCCACCAAGGCAATCTGCACAGCAAGCTGAATTAGAAGCACTTATAAGTGTATGTCAGTATGCAGAAGGGAGAACAGCTAACATTTACACTGACTCCAGATATGCCTTTGGGGTTGCACATGACTATCAAAGTATTTGGAAGAACAGACACTTTATGGCCTCTAATGGTAAACCCATTAAAAATGCAGAAATCATTTTGAGGTTGTTTGCTGCATTAGAACTGCCCAAGGAAGTGGCAGTCATAAAGGTAAAAGCACACACCAGAGAGCAGACTATGGAAGTAAGAGGGAACAGACTAGCAGACCAGGCTGCAAGAGCTGCAGCAGACTTACCGCTAGTACAACACTATTTAGTGTCCACCACACCCCCCACCCTCCCTATAGATCTGGAAATGCTAAAAATCCTCCAAAAGCAAGAAGCAGTATCTGAAAGAGAGGAGTGGAAAAAGAGGGGGGTGGAACACATAGAGGGCATATGGGCCACAACAGACAGACACTGTCTCCCTAGAGTCCTTTTTCCTACACTGGCTGCTCTAGTGCATGGGCCTTCCCATGTTTCAAAAGACGCAATAATTAACTCTGTATTCAGACACTGGATCGCGCTAGGCTTCAGCACAGCTGCCAGTAATCTGGTAAAGGCCTGCGCCATCTGTAACACACACAACCCTGGTCACACAGTAACAGTACCTCCCAGGGTGACACCTAAACCCCTCTACCCCTTTCAGCGCATACAGATAGATTACATTCAGCTATCCAAATGTGGAATATATGAATATGTCCTAGTAGCTACTGATCTATTCTCCAGTCTCTTCAGAAGCGTGGGCGATATCCAAAGCCACAGTGAAAAATACAGCCAAGAAGCTGCTATCTGAGGTAGTATGTAGATACGGGGTTCCAGAGGTGATTGAATCAGACAGAGGTACTACTTTTACAGGAGAAGTGATGACATCTATCATGTCAGACTTGGGGATTGCTCAAGCATTCCATACCCCCTACCACCCGCAGAGTAGTGGCAAGGTAGAAAGGCTAAATGGCACTCTCAAGCTCAAAATACAGAAAGCCATGAAAAGCACAGGGATGCCCTGGCTGCAATGCCTTCCCCTCGCCCTATACTCAGTCAGGACAACACCTAATAAGAAACACAGGCTGAGCCCCTATGAAATACTGTTTGGGGGGCCGCCAAAGACAGGGTGTTATTTTCTACAATCTTTAGTGAAACACCAAGGTGAACTGACCAGTTATGTGAAAGAACTACAGAAGTCCCTCACTAACATACATTCTTGAGTTTTCTCTTCAATCCCAGATCCAGAGGATTGCACTGGAACACATGCCCTGGTGCCAGGAGATTACGTCTTCGTAAAAAGACACGTGAGGAGGTCTCTGGAACCACGATTTGAGGGGCCATATCAAGTTCTGTTGACTACACCCACTTCTGTGAAACTTGAAGGAAAGGATCCTTGGATCCACGCCAGCCACTGCAAAAAGGCTACGGTGACCCAGGAAAAACAATGAAGGGGAGTAAGGTCCTTTAAAAAAATTGTTCTTTTTCTATGTTTTCCTACAGCCTTTTCTAATTTAGAAGAGCCAGAGAATGTTATAGCACACTTGCACAAAGCCATTAGTCAAATAACCAATACCAGCAACTGCTGGGTATGTTCTCGTACTCCTTCCATCAGTAAAAATATAGCTCTGGTTCCCATACCTTTGAGTAGTGAAGAGCTGACTAAAATAAGAGAGGGAAACTTCTCATGTGGACGCATGGTCAGCCACAAGTATAAAACCACCAGATACCCAGTAGTAAAACTAAACACGAATGGAGTCAGACCAAAATATTGTTTCAATAAGGGAATAGAATCCAATAGGGCTATAAATGAGTCAATATGGACCCCATATGGCCAAATACGCATTAGTTACCAAAATAAGAGTTTCCCTTTAGGGTCCGTCCCTAAATCACGCTGTCAAGTTATAGTGAATTTCACCCAACCTTATTTATCACACTGTAATTCTGAATGCAACCAAACAGTGAAGATGAAAACCGAAAAAGGTACTATTTTTTCAAAGAGCCAGGAGTGTATAAAATGTCAATATGATAGATATAATCTCACCTGGAACGGCACACTGCCTGCCTTTGACAATGACAGAGCAGAAAATGACACTTCATGTCACTTAGGACAACAGGTATCTACATATTGCCTGTTTTATGATATCCCCTACCTTTTACCAGATGATGTTTATTATGTGTGTGGACGCAATGCCTACAGGTGGCTCCCCCCAAATTCCATAGGGGTATGCTACTTGGCCAGATTGGTTCCTGAATTCTATGTCATGACCCATGATGACCTCAAAGGAGTATTCAGGAATAAAAAGGACCATAGGCTTGAGAAAAGGGAAATTAAGACAATAGATACTGAACATATCCCTCTCATAGCAAAGTCCAAAGGGCATAATGTGGGCATTGGATTTGGCAACATCGTTTCAATAGGAACAATGGGGTACATGGCAAACTATAATATGATATTAAAGGTTGCAGGACTTTTAGATAACATAACAGAAATTTATGACAAATCCTTTAGGTATGTTGGAAAGGAACTGCAGGCGATGAAAACCCAGTTAATACAACATCAACTTGTATTAGACTACATCACTGCTCAGTCAGGAGGGTACTGTTTAACCCTAGAAACAGAATACGGAATACATTGTTGTAACTTTGTAACAAATGACACTGATAATCCAGAAGAAGTACTAGACAGGTACATGACAGAAGCCAAAGAAATGAAGGAGAATTTCAGGAAAGAGAATTTTGACCCTGATACAGTAAATGATGGCTGGTGGACATCAGCCTTCTCATGGTTAAATCCTAGCAATTGGGGCACAGGTATTTTCGCATGGATTTCAGGCATTTTAATATGGATAGCTAAGATATTCGCTTTATTGTTGTTGCTATATGTCATTTTTTAAACTAAGCTTATGTTTTTTCCAATGCTGTTTGAAAAGGTGCAGAAATGATCTCATTCTGAATAAAAAGTCTCTTAAAAGACATGTAAAGGCCAAACCGGTATCAGAGGTTTATCTTGTCCTCTCCGAGCTTTAAGGCTCTTTTATACTCTCCCCCCCCCAGTCTTTCCCATTTTTCTTTTTTATTATTTTTAAGAATTAGGTGTACATGAACCATAGACCTGATTGAATGTACCTTTACCATCCTCTAAGGGCCTATTAGAGGTTCCATTGAATTGAATGAAGTAGGTCGGGTGCAGGAGTGCTTCATGCACACCAAAAGGATAGGCAGGGTAATTATAAAAATGATAAAAAGAGGGGTTTATGTGAGAGATATACATTTTATGAACTTCTTAATGTAATGCATTTTGTATAATTACTATTGAAAGAAGAAAAGTCTGCAAGCTGCAGAATATTCTCCATGAACTCTGCCTCACATTTATTTCTTTCTCGCCAACATGTCTCTTCTCAAGAATGTGCACATTCAGCAACGTTGGTACCAGGAGCCACCGACCCCCACTTGAGGCCTACGTGACTGTGATAAGACATCTGCTCTACGTCATGCCCACAAACTGCTGACATGGACAAGTTGCCTTGAGAAACCTTGCATTCCTTATCTCTCTTTTTCTGTGAAACTATGTATAAATAAAACTACTCTGACTTAGGGCTGGTCAGAACCAGATACATTTTCAGCCCAACATCTGAACTTTGTCTGTCTCTCTATCGATCGATACCCACAAGGTATAGCAGCCGGAGTTCAGGAGAAAGGACCCGTTTAGGTCATCTCTGACACTTGTGATGTCACCTCCCTCTACACCATCATCGACCACAGAAAAGGGTGCGAACACAGCAAACACTACCTGGAAAGAAACCAAGACATACCAACAAACCAAGCCACCTTCATAATTGAAGCCATCAACTTCATCCTCGACCACAACTACTTCTGGTTCGAGGATAAATACTTCAAACAGACCAAAGGCACCGCAATGGGGACGAAATTCGCGCCAAGCTATGCAAATCTATACATGGCAAAATGGGAGGAAGATACCATTTGGAACAACAACCCCCACAGCGACAACATCATAATATGGAAAAGGTACATAGACGACATCCTATTCATATGGAAAGGCAACGACATGGAACTCCACACTTTCCTAACGTACATCAACAACAACAACCTTAACCTGAGCTTCACCTCCAGCCACAGCAAGACAGAAATAAACTTCCTGGACCTCACCATCTACATCAAGAACAACACCATCCAAACCAAAACGTACCTGAAACCGGTCGATTGCAATAGCTATATACCAGCAAACAGCAACCACCACAAAACATGGCTTAAAAACATTCCAGGAGGTCAATTCAGAAGACTAAGAAGAAACTGCTCCACCAAAGAAACCTTCAGAGAACAAGCAGAGACAATGAAACAGAAATTCAGAGACAGGAACTACGATCAAGATCACCTGGAGAAAGAACTAGAAAAAGCAGAAAATCTAAAGAGAGAAGACCTACTCCACTACAAACCGAAAGAACAAAAACGACCAGCTTCATTCCCACCAACGACAAAGAAAAGAAAAGCAAGGAAACCTGGCTAAAAGAAGGGAGAAAAGGATACTACCACTGCAACAGATGCCTGGCGTGCAGGACAACGAAACTCTCTTCAACCAAACCAACAACAGAATTCAGATCAAACACAAACGGTAAAGAATACAAAATAAAAGACAAAATGACCTGCGACTCCACAGGTATAATCTACCTACTAGAATGCCCATGTGGACTTCAATATGTGGGAAGAACAATAAGAAACCTGAAGACGAGGATTCCAGAACACATAAGAAACATAAAAAAAGGAATGGAGAATCACAGCGTATCAGAACATTTCAAAAAGTCACACCAACAAGACCCAACAGGACTAAAATTCATAGGAATCAAACAAATCCACAAACCATGGAGAGGAGGAGACTACATCAAACAAATCTCAAAAGAAGAAGCAAGATGGATTCACACACTAGGGACCCTCACACCGCAAGGCCTCAACATAGACTTTGATCTAGGATTCTTTCTGTGAGTATATCCCTTTCCCTTTCTCCCCCCCCCCCCCTCAACTCCCCTCCCACCCATAACATAAGCACCCCTAGACCAATCCTAATAAAACCAAAATAAAAAATAAAAATAATAAGAAAAATAAAATAATGCACCTAATTCCCAAAACCTTAACCAGACAACATCAAATCAACTATAAAACATATCCCAGCTCAACCACCCCGCGCCCCCCCCCCATTAAAACCTAATAATTTATCCCCAAACCTACACCCCAACCTAAAAACCCAATCTAAAACGCCTTCACATAACGCATCCCTCTCAATTATCAAATTATTACCAGGTCTCCCTCAGCATCAATCACGCAGTCTACCCCCAACCCCCCCCCCCCACCCCATAAAATCCCCACCACCCACCCACATTAAACTCCAAGAGTCTTTACCACTCAGAGGATTTGCCCCCACCACATAATAATAAATAAAATACATTAATATAATATATCAGCACCTCCTTAGTCAGTAACCAAACTGGACATATCAAAAGTAAAATCAAAATACTCACCTCAATATAGGCAGCGGCGATAACACAAGGACCCGCTACACCCGTCCCATCAATGCACAGCCCCGTGATAAGCCCCGCCCCTTATACACGCAACGTTCCCGATATCCCATAGCTAATACTATTATTGCACCCCACACCTAAAACCTCAACACCCCCTCATAGATAACAGACGCGTCTACAAATCCACCACCTATTTAAAATTAAAAATCAGCAACGCCCATTTTATCCCCCAACCAATCCCCAGCCCCTAATGCTAGCACACCTTCCCCACAGGCTTCAATCCAATACGTCACCCCATCATAATACCTAACTCACACTACACCGAAGAAAAAGTTATCAATGAACGGCCAGCCCGCACCCGCCAAAAAGCACTCAAACTTCAATACATCTAGAACAAAATAAAATATACCACATCACGCCACGCCACCTTAAAGCCCCCAGCCACCCACTCTCCACTCCACTATTCAGACTCCAATATTCATAATAAACATAAAGCGACCCCCCCCCCTCCCCCGCCCGCCCGCACTCCCGCTCTTTTTTCCAGAATACCTCTCAGTATAAAAACACAGGCACACAAAGATGACACATCCCTGACGAAGTCTAAGGACGAAACGCGTTGGCCCCCACACACTACAAGAAACGACTACCTGAACAGCCACCTCTACCCTGGAAACCACTTCCCACAAATAGCTCCAGGAACGAAGGGGTAAGAAGGCTCACAAGGAAACAAACAGGAACCGCAGTGGAACGCAGTCTGCGCTCCACCAAAACCGGAAGTACTGCACAAGCGACTACAGCAAAGGAAAGAACATCCCAGTTTAAATCCACAGCCACAACATTGCCCGGTAAACGCCAAGAAAACCCGCTGACCGCAGCGCCCAAACCACAGGTCAACAAGATCACCTGTAAGATACCAAATGCTCTTATAAGAGCTCCTCAGCAAAAGCCAAACACCGCTCTTTATACCCATCATCCCCACTCACCACCACACATAGTATATTTACGCCTTATCCCATTCCACACAGCAACAGAATATATCATCAGAGGCCATCACACCACATACTGCCTCTTTAATTCAGCTCTAGCCATATAAGAGCTCTTTAAATACCCCTCATCCATATATAGCCACACCCCTCACAGGAGGTACCTTACCCCCACAACATACAGTGCCAATAGGGCCGACAACAGGGCTAATTAACTCACATCAGCAAAAGAGCTATAAACTAATAGAAGCCCTATAAGTATATTGTAAGATACTAGCCAATCTGTGTTCTCCACACCACATCCCCATCACCCCCACACATCCTCCCTCTCTCTCTCTCCCCCCCCCCCTCTCTCTCTCTCTCTTCTTCTCCCTTCTCTCTCTCCCCCCCCCTCCCTCTTCTCTATCCGCAGGCTGCGCCACGGCAAAACCAAGATTATAATATTCCTCAACCACCCTCTTAACCTCACTACATTACCCTGTTACCATCCGTTATACAACTACCCCTTGACCAACATTGTTGTGTGACAGGATCATTTAGCTTATGAGTCACTTTTACCTTTGCAGTCTGGCTGGGCCGACTGCAAATGTAGACTTAACCTCATGTGTCAAACTCCCATTGTCCAATAGATTGTAAGCTTGCGAGCAGGGCCTTCTCACCTCTTTGTCTGTTTTACCCAGTTTGTTTATTAGTTTACTATGTTTGTCCCCAATTGTAAAGCGCTACAGAATATGTTGGCGCTATATACATAAATGGTGATGATGATCTTTAGAATAATGTATATTGGGATCAAGATCTGGTATATTTAAATTTGCACAGCATAGATTGAAGCCGTTATAAAAATCACTGTTACATTTACATGTATATCTAGCAGTAAATCTAAAACTTTTATTAAATCATAATGTTTATAGTCTCCTTATTAGGAAGATAATATCGTCCCATGCCACTACAGGAAAATCGTAACTGTTGAACAGGTATCAAAAAATCCACTAAAACCAGCCAATTACATTGTAGGTGATTGCTTAAAATGGGAGTTTTTGGCTGCTTACCAGTTGTAATACAATAACGTATGTTTTTAGCCTCTGAGTAATCTAAATCTATACACAATAAGTTATGGACTGTAGTTAGTTTCTTGTTTGGAGACATAATCTATGATTAGTGAACTTTTTCTTGGAAATATTGTTAACATTCGGTGGTGTTGAGAAATCATAAACCCAGTGGAATAAAACCGCAGGTATGGCTAGGGAGTCTAGGACTATTGTATACCTGAACAGAATAGGCTTTGTACTCGGCAGAGGAATTGTGGGTTCATGTTTTCATCAGCGGCAGTGAAAATGCCCAAACTGAGGCTTGTGACCCTATCCATGTAAAACGTGGACCAATGAAGAAGTAATGTCGTACAGTTTCCTGTCTGGTAAATTAAGGTTCTGTTTCATCCACAAGAAGCCACTTTATAGCCAAGATTCACCCTTTGTTGGTGGAATTCTGGGGAAGGGGAGTTTGTCGGTGAAGGACGAGAACAAGAAGCAACACGTCCTTTAGTTTAGAAGCCCAGAGATCTATTTTAGATATATGATCATTGGTCTGTAACGTCGACCCAGCATTCATATTTTTAATACACTTGGGGCTAGATTTACTGTGGGTTTGAAAAAGTGGAGGTGTTGCCCATAGCAACCAATCAGATTCTAGCTGTCATTTATTTAGTGCATTCTACAAAATGACAGCTAGAATCTGATTGGTTGCTATAGGCAACATCTCCACTTTTTCAAACCGGCAGTTTAGTAAATATACCCCTTGGTATAAAAATGGCAAACTTAGAATTGTTATTTAATGTAATCGGTGCAAAACAAATTTGGGACCGTTATAATTCTATACGGTTTTTTTTGCGTGTGTGTGTCTATTAGCCATCCAATTGTTAAATACTATATATACATCAGATAGAACTGGATATATTTGTTGTGATTTTTTTCTCCCCTCAAGTTAACATTTTATTATACTGAACAGCTGGGGGGTTTCATAGGAAGTCTGCAATGTGGACACATTTTACATGCTGGAACAAACTGTTTAAGCTCATAACCCATAATAGTCATTATAGAAATTGTCACGTGTGTATATATATTTATATATATATTTAGACATAAAGTAGTGGAAACTCATTGCAGTTCTATAGGTTTAACCTCCTTGGGCTTTCAAAATTATTATTAGATCTGTGAAAAGAAGGACCTGTCGTATTTGATGTACATACCTGATTTCTGTGTTTATTTGGTAGGAGATGAACTATACCCCGATGATCCTGACGCCACAGGAGAACTGCACAAAATGTACTCCACGGACAGAACGTGTGAAGATATCGCCCGGGAAGGAGGACGCCTCCATCGGATGTTACTTCAAAACGGCGTGTCGTACTTCTATATAAACACAGAGCTAAAATATAAGCACGTCAACCCGCTCATAACAGATATAAGTCAAAGTACAGAGCCCAAGAGCAAGATGTAAATAGAAAGGAAAATATGATATGGGTGGGGATTCAGTTGGCCGCGAGGTGACGCGATGCATCGCCTCTGAGTTTTCTTCTCAAAACGCTGCTTATTTTCCCTCGTGTCCCATAGAGCTGTAAGGACAAAATGAGCGCAGCTGGACATTGAGTTCTATAGATTGTAAGCTTGCGAGCAGGATTCTCTTACCTCTCTGTCTGTATGTATTACCTAATATTGTTTTATTAATGTTTGTTCCCAATTGTAAAGCGATACGGAATTTGCTGGCTCTATATAAATAAATGATGATGATGATGATTGAGCCGATGACCAGCGGCACCTCACGGCCAATTGAATTCCCCTCTTAAGGATTCCCCGGAAAAGTGTCTTTCCTGTAATTTGGAGCACAATGTCTAAAATTTGCTAAAACGTATTAAAAAAAAAAATCCCCCCTGTTTTCCCACACTGCCATTAACATTCCTCTCCTTATTAAATTATTTTGCAGAGCTCCTCTTAGTAACTGTCACAATGCGGCTCTTACCAGAGTCTGCGTGACGTGTGACAAAGGGTTAATCAAAAAACAATCACCTGGTCTGTTTAAAAATTATTAGAGCTCTCCCCGTCTGTCCCACACACTAGCTTTGCCATACCAATTATGCCACCATCAAGTTTTTTTTTTTTCTGAAGAGCTGACACTCTTACTCTATAAGTGTTTGGTACTATTTTTAATATATTACACTTTACTTTCATCAGTTATAAACCAAATGATCTCCACTGACCTAGAGTTATCATAAACCAAATGATCTCCTCTGTTTTAACTATGTAGCATCCTAATACCAAGCTAAGGGTGACGCGTGTATTTGTAAAACCACAGAGAGATGAACTTATTAAGTGTAATTTAATATGGAAAATAAATCCACAATGTTTAAGATGAAAAACAATTAACAAAATTACATACAAAGATGTAATATAATAGTTTATTGTAAAATAAAATGGAATAATCAACAGAAAATGTTAAACTCAGAAATTAATAAGTTTTCTGCTTGGTGGGAGAACAGGAATGAAGGGACAGTTCTTAATATGAAATTGTCTACCCAAAGTGAACAAATCTGCTAGATTTACTGGACATTTTAAACATGCTACAGGTACCCACAGCCCTCCCCCATTCCTGGCACGTCAGACAGGAATGAAAATTATTTTTTTATGACCTATTTTCGAACACCTTTCAAGTCAGGGTTTATTTACACTGGCCTAACTTTCTTGCCAGAATGTCCTTCATAGATGATAGTATTTCCACAATTCAAGTCATAGGTTTCCCTTCATTTACATACCACGCATGACTCCTGTTAATATATTTGAGAAAACATGACATTTTCCTTTGTCCTTATGCCCCTTCATTCAAACTTATCCCAGCTGCTCAGTCACCCAGTTGAGATGTCCTGAGATATCACAGAATTATCAAGAATGTGAGGGGCTGGTTTTGACATATTATTGATACTGATGTAACCTTAGAGAGAGATTTCAAGGACTTGAGCTTTTATGACCCATGCCATAAATTGCTATTGGGTATTCATTGGTACTCTTTATCCATAAATACTTATTGGGTAGAGTAGAAGAGTTTAGAGACCAAATCAAAGAGATTAAGTAATTTAGTCTTCCCTTCCTCGGTTTTAACCCATGGCTGCACACAGAGTTCATTTGGGCCACACCAAGCTAATACTATAAATTAACAAACACATATTAGCCATTTTATATGACTAGTAATTAGCTTGCATATGACTAACTTGAAGAATAAACTCTGCATGTATGAAAAAATCACCTAAATTCAGCAATAATTATACTTGTTTTTTCTTTACTTTCTTTAAATTGGAACTTTGTGGATAACAATTTCTCGATAAGGAAGTATATAACTGCATAATTATAGATCAAACTTGAGTTCAAGTTCCGGACTGCCTGATCACCTCTCCTGAGGAATGATACCACAGATATTACAGAGTTTGTTGGTAAATTATGACATTTTCAGTTGTTCACCAGTTTTATTGTCCTTGTTAAAACATACCCGTATACCATTGTTCCCGAGAATCAAGCCTGTCAAGAAACTAGGAAGTAATTAAATCAGTGAAACATGATGTATCTACCTCACAAAGTGCCTCAGTGATATCTCTAGTTCCAGTTTGATCCAGCCAACAAAATGGCTACCTGTACTGTGCTCTAGGAAATAGGCACGTTTTAAAATAATAAAGACAGTCCATTGGAAACCTTGGCATTGACTATATGCACAACTCCATAAATGCATATTTACCAGGAATCTAGATATAAAGTTGAGATCAAAGATCAAGAAAAATTTAATTAAAATGATTAAAGGAATAATTGTTTACAGGTCTTAACAACCTAGTATATTGTAAATAACGTCTGTTTCTATTGTTTATTTTGAATGGAAATTAAAAAAATGTACCCAAGAGGCGAAGCTTAATATCATCTAGCAAGCAATTTTCTTTTGGTTTTTAATAAAACTGCAGTGTGTCATATATAGGAATCTTGGTGTCTTAATCCTCTTTAATTGCCTAGTTATCATTTATTCAGTAATGATGAGGACCCTATGTAAAGAATGTGTTGACAATCTGCTTTGCCTTTAGCAAATATATATATATATATATATCTTAATATCTTCTAATCAGGATGGATAAAGATAGTTTTGCTAAAGGTTAATGTGTGTGTGTGAGAATATCCCACTGTATTTTGATGATCTGCCCCTGGTTTACTCTCTTCCCTGCTGACCTGTGTATTGCACCACAGTAACCATTTTTGTTGCTTTTAATGATACCGAGTCTTAACTTTCATCCCCTTTTCAATGTGATCTGTAATATTAGATACAATTACGACATCCCTGAGCCACAGTGGGTGTGTATCTGTCAAGTTAATTTCCAACACCCTCCAATAAATTTGACTTTTTAGTCAGATTACCACTACATCTCCTTTTTCTTCTGTCTGGTAATTCCCATTAATATCTTCAGATTACTTCTCAGACTTGTCAAATAAAAAGAAATAAAAGGGTAGCATCACAATACACTCCCCTCTGCCCCAAAAATATATATTTTTTTTATTTATTGAAGCACGTAACAGCATACTTGCCAAATCTCGGAAACAAGTTTCGGGGAGAGGGGGCGTGACTGGAGGGCGGGACGAGGCCAAACGTGTCATTTTGGTCCCGCCCCCCCCCCGTGCAAAAACGTAATTTACGTCGCGGGGCGGGCCTAAAATGACGCGATTGGCCTCGTCCCGCCCTCCAAAATGGCGTCAATCACCGAGAATCGTGTCATTTGACGCGATTCTTGGTGAAATCCAGGATGCGGGAGAAATGCCAACGAGCCCGGGAGACTGAACCGATTTTCGGGAGTCTCCCGGACATTCCGGGAGAGTTGGCAAGTATGCGTAACAGACAACATATATAATCAATTCCCATTCAGACACAAGTTTAAGCTTGTACATTTGCTGTGCAGGTAGATCTTCATCATCACCATTTATTTATATAGCGGCACTAATTCCGCAGAGCTGTACAGAGAACTCATTCACATCAGTCCCTGCCCCATTGGAGCTTACAATCTAAACACACACACACTAGGGGCAATTTAATAGCAGCCAATTTACCTACTGGGCTTTGTTTTGGGTTTTTTCACGCAGATCATGTGTTTTCCAGGGGCCAGCAAAATCATACAATAATGGCGGCTTTGTGCAAGACATTGTGGTGCTGCTATAGTCTAAATGCTGTTCTACTTAGTATATTCAAGAATCATCCTATAAGCATGTGCACAACTGTTAAAAAACCTCGCACAACACTGCAATAATGAGCCAGGAAATAAGGTTGGTAATAATGAGCTATCCTGCATTCCTCAAATTCAAAAATCACATCTGTCATGGAACTACAAGTCACAGCACAGCCAGCTGCCACACCCCATGGCTGTTATAATAGTACTGTGACATATGCTGGAAGGCCACATATTGTTTCTGATACAGAGAACTAACCATAAAGCTGATATCACCAGGCAACTGACACCTCTCTCCATCACGCACTAAATTAGAGACACAGTGGATTTGTTAAAATACCCATAAGACTATCCAGGCGGTCATGTTTCCAGAGACAAAGCGGGCTGTCTCCAGTAAAATGTCTCCTCTGCTGGGGACAAATCTCTTCTCTGCAGTCCGGGAAAGTGACCGTTATCTCCCGCGAGGGCGGGAATCTTCCAGAAGCGGAAGTGACGTAAGGGGCGTTGTGCATCAGCTGTCCGCCCTCCATAGGTGGTGAGTGAGGACGGGTGGAGTCAGCGGGTGCTCGGGTGAGTTTGCCGCTATACACCCGAGTATATAGTGAGTGTGGGCACTCTGTGGGGTGTAATTATATTCGGTGCATGTAGTGACCCCCAGCTCCCAGGCTGCACTATGCAAGTCATGGTTCCTATATAATACACCCACTGCGTGTTATTCCTGGTATCTGTTCTCACTGGACATGTGCATAATGCAACTTATTCTCGGTATCTGTTCTCACTGGACAAGTGCATAATGCAACTTATTCTCAGTTTATGGGGTGTAATTCTATCCGGTTTTGTTTTGTTTTTTTGCTTTCCTGCACAATACAGCTTCTTATGTAATGTATGGTTGTAATTCTCAGTTTATTTTGTATGCATGGTGTCCTGCACCATACAGCTTCTCATCTTCTTAGAATAATTGCATCTGTGTTTAATATGTAATAGACAACTGCATAGTGCCACTTCTCACGTTCTGTGTTCATGTGATTTTATTTGTATCTTTTATTCAGTATTCAGTATGTTTAAACAACTGCACAGTGCAACACACTAGTTCTGTATGCTGTATGTAATTTTCCCTACCTGTTCTTACTCTTTACGTATGGAGAATTGAATATCCTATGTATTTTGGGAATTGTTCTTGGTATCTGTTTTTGTTAAGTGTATCAGCTACTGCACAGTACCACTTTTCATGTAGTGTTGCAATTCTCAATATATGCTTTTATGTTGTGACAGCACTGCAGACCAAGAGAAATATATTGTGTTGCTGAGTGTAATTCTCAGTATAGGTTTTTATTTATGTATTCACGGTTGTTTTTGTTTTGTTTTTTGTATTTGTAAAAACAACAAGAACGCAATAAAAACACATACAGCACAGCTTCACAGTCTCTATTTTAAGCCTGTGGTTGTCGGCATTCGTTTTTATTTTGTATGTATGGATAACTGCACAATACCACTTGTTCTCTCGGCTGGATGTTATTCTCTGTAAGCATAAACATCTACTTCTCTTAATTATGCAATTCTCTGTATCTATTCTATCTGCTCCTACACATTTCTGTCATTTGTCACCCACCAAGGACCAGTTTCCCTAATTCAACTTTGCTGCCTGACTCACTTGCTTCCTATCCGTTGTACCTGCCAACTCTTATACTAGGTATTATCAATGTTCCCATTGAGAACCCTACTGTCTCTACTGCTACAAAACTTCTTTCTTTGGTCTCTTGAACCATTTGTGATTTGCCCTCCTTTATCTTCTGCTTCTACTACAATACTGTTTATCCAGCTTGGCCTTCCCAGTTTCTAATCACCTTTCCTTCATCCTCTTCTTACCCCATGCTCTACCCTTTGCACCTTAATTCATGCAATGTCACCTACATGCCCTCGACCTGATCTCCTCATCTGCACTAAAGCTAGTCCTTTCTCGTACAACTTTCTATGCCCTTATCTGGCTGCATCTTTCTGCAACAACACTCTAATTTCACCACTTAATACAGCCCGAGCTACCACAGATATCAGCTGTGGAACAGCAAATAGACCATCTACCTCCTGAACTGTTCCCACATTGAGTGTTAGTCCTGCTCCAATACCAGTTACATCCACTATAAATTCATCTTTTATCTTTCACTTGCCAAGCAAACCTATGTCACTTTTCTAATATCCACCAAGTCTTCTGAACCTTGACACCCCTTTACCACCTTTCTACTTCTCTTCCCACCTGTGCCACATTTCTCTTTCTGCATCTCAGCCCATGACGTTGCTATCTACTTCAAAGCCAAAATTGACACCATTTGATAAGATAACTACTTTAGCGACTGTTACAACCACCTATCTCTTGCTCTCTCCGCTTCTCACACTTTAACATTTACCTCTGGCACATCTGTTCCCCCCACTTCCACTATGTGTTGGGGTCCCACGAGTTCTTGGTCCTATGCTTTTCTCACTGTACACCTGTTTTCTATGTTTTGTGTTCCCAAAGTAACTACCTCCCTTCAAAGGTCATCAACAACACCACAATTACCTCAGTTTCTCTCTGCTGCCTTGGTATCGCCTTCTACTGTATTCTCTTTTCCTGTGCTGTTGCCTCCACCTTCTATATATTGCTATAATGTGTACTTTTCTTACCCAAGATGCAACAAATTTCATTTTCCATTCTTATCATTTCCCCCCATCAACTACTGCAACCTTGTCCTATATGTCATTTCCCACATCAATCTATCCTTGGTTCAATCCGTTTCTAGTGCGGCCAGCAGCTCTGTGGTGTTTCAGCTCCCTTGCGAAGATATCACTCACACGTTTAAGTGTAGAAATTTAGGTAATCAGCAGCTTTGCAGATCTCTCTTCCTCCACGGTGCTCTTCTGGTCTCTCTGGATCAGTAATAGGTAGACTTAGAGGAGGCAGGGAAGGCTTGGCTCACAGACCTATGAGATGTAGATTACCGTAAATCTAACATTTAATATCCAGTCTTACTCTACAGGTAATAAATTAAAGGGTGCATAAATAAATTGGGAGTCTGGGTGCCAGTATTTTGGGACCCTAAAGGAAGCATTTCACAATGGAAAGTTTTACATATCTGACAATCTGTGGATCCAAACTGGAAGTCTTGACCAACACACCTGCCTTGCACCAATGTTTTAGTCCAACATCAGGACCATCCACACGTTGGATATTCGTTTCATGGATAGACACCCAGAGAGAGCCCTTCTAATCATGAGTGCTAAACCCTAATGTCTGCTATGAGTACATGGTTACTTTTTCCCACCTCTCTCTTCTTGGCTCACTCCTGTTCTGTAGGCTTACTTTCAAATATGTTTATTGCAAATTAAAAGTCATATCTATGTTTTTTTTATTACCCAATAGGTTTGCTATGTTATATGGGTCATCAACATCTTTATTTATATAGCACCACTAATTCCGCAGTGTTGTACAGAAAACTCATTCACATCAGTCCCTTCCCTATTGGAATTTACAATCTAAATCCCCTAACATACACGCACACAAAGACAGAGAGAGACGAAGGGCAATTTTAATAGCAGCCAATTAACCTACTAGTATGTTTTTGGAGTGTGGGAGGAAACCGGAGCACCCGGAGGAAACCCACGCAAACACAGGGAGAACATATAAACTCTACACAGATAAGGCTATGGTCTGGAATCGATCTTATGACCCTAGTGCTGTGAGGCAGAAGTGCTAACCACTCAATGGGTCTGAATTCATTTGTGGCGCTATTTCATTTTTTGTGCGTCAAATGGTGCTAGTTATACAGTTGGGGTATCACCATTATAGAGAGCTACAAGTGATGTAGGGTTTATTTATACTGAAATGTTGACATTTATAATTTACCCAGTATGACAGGAACACTGTGGCCACAACATGCAGGAATTGGCAGAGGATAAACCCTGGGTTGCTGGAAAGTTATATAGTAAGTGGAGAAAGTGCCGGTCTGAAACCACTGTAGATGGTAAAAGTGCAGCAGCACACTACCATTGCAGAGAGAAATGAAAGCTACTTCATTCTTTTTGCTAAACAAGTTTAGTACAGTATAATGTGGTGGGGGCCAGACATAGGTAGAGAACTGTCAAAGATGTAGTAGAAAAGTGCTGTATGCAATTCACTAGAGTATCTAACAAACTATCAGACATGACAATGGGATTATATTAGCAAAATAGACACTGTGGTAGACCTTACTTATAATGCAATACTTACTCTAATGAAAAGACAAACTGTTGCTTATAAATTATTTATTGATAATTATTCATTATCTAAGTAGTATAAGGACAAAAATTTGCCCTGACATGCCCCAAAGGGGGTCAAAACTGACAACCTCTGGACTCACTAAGAGTCATCCACCAGCACTCAGGAGAGGAAAAACCCCCTGTGGAGGAAACCTCTGGGGAACCATGGCTGGAAGGACTGCCCTTCCCTCTGGGCATTAAGAGATTGTAGCAGCAAGTAGTATATAACAGGGAGCAAAGTGTTGTCACTGGATGTGTCTTCTCTCTCTGCACTGAGTCCCGCATCTCATCTCTCTTCTCTCTCTGCACTGAGTCCCGCAGCTCCTCTCTCTTCTCTCTCTCTCTCTGCACTGAGTCCCGCAGCTCCTCTCTCTTCTCTCTCTCTCTCTCTGCACTGAGTCCCGCAGCTCCTCTCTCTTCTCTCTCTCTCTGCACTGAGTCCAGCAGCTCCTCTCTCTTCTCTCTCTCTCTGCACTGAGTCCAGCAGATCCTCTCTCTTCTCTCTCTCTCTCTCTGCACTGAGTCCCGCAGCTCCTCTCTCTTCTCTCTCTCTGCACTGAGTCCCGCAGCTCCTCTCTTCTCTCTCTCTCTCTCTCTCTCACTGCACTGAGTCCCGCAGCTCCTCTCTCTTCTCTCTCTCTCTCTGCACTGAGTCCCGCAGCTCCTCTCTCTTCTCTCTCTCTCTCTGCACTGAGTCCCGCAGCTCCTCTCTCTTCTCTCTCTCTCTCTGCACTGAGTCCCGCAGCTCCTCTCTCTTCTCTCTCTCTCTCTGCACTGAGTCCCGCAGCTCCTCTCTCTTCTCTCTCTCTCTCTGCACTGAGTCCCGCAGCTCCTCTCTCTTCTCTCTCTCTCTGCACTGAGTCCCGCAGCTCCGCTCTCTTCTCTCTCTCTCTGCACTGAGTCCCGCAGCTCCGCTCTCTTCTCTCTCTCTCTGCACTGAGTCCCGCAGCTCCGCTCTCTTCTCTCTCTCTCTGCACTGAGTCCCGCAGCTCCGCTCTCTTCCTCTCTCTCTCTCTGCACTGAGTCCCGCAGCTCCTCTCTCTTCTCTCTCTCTCCACTGAGTCTCGCAACTCCTCTCTCTTCTCTCTCTCTGCACTGAGTCCCGCAGCTCCTCTCTCTTCTCTCTCTCTGCACTGAGTCCCGCAGCTCCTCTCTCTTCTCTCTCTCTGCACTGAGTCCCGCAGCTCCTCTCTCTTCTCTCTCTCTGCACTGAGTCCCGCAGCTCCTCTCTCTTCTCTCTCTCTGCACTGAGTCCCGCAGCTCCTCTCTCTTCTCTCTCTCTGCACTGAGTCCCGCAGCTCCTCTCTCTTCTCTCTCTCTGCACTGAGTCCCGCAGCTCCTCTCTCTTCTCTCTCTCTGCACTGAGTCCCGCAGCTCCTCTCTCTTCTCTCTCTCTGCACTGAGTCCCGCAGCTCCTCTCTCTTCTCTCTCTCTGCACTGAGTCCCGCAGCTCCTCTCTCTTCTCTCTCTCTGCACTGAGTCCCGCAGCTCCTCTCTCTTCTCTCTCTCTGCACTGAGTCCCGCAGCTCCTCTCTCTTCTCTCTCTCTGCACTGAGTCCCGCAGCTCCTCTCTCTTCTCTCTCTCTGCACTGAGTCCCGCAGCTCCTCTCTCTTCTCTCTCTCTGCACTGAGTCCCGCAGCTCCTCTCTCTTCTCTCTCTCTGCACTGAGTCCCGCAGCTCCTCTCTCTTCTCTCTCTCTGCACTGAGTCCCGCAGCTCCTCTCTCTTCTCTCTCTCTGCACTGAGTCCCGCAGCTCCTCTCTCTTCTCTCTCTCTGCACTGAGTCCCGCAGCTCCTCTCTCTTCTCTCTCTCTGCACTGAGTCCCGCAGCTCCTCTCTCTTCTCTCTCTCTGCACTGAGTCCCCGCAGCTCCTCTCTCTTCTCTCTCTCTGCACTGAGTCCCGCAGCTCCTCTCTCTTCTCTCTCTCTGCACTGAGTCCCCGCAGCTCCTCTCTCTTCTCTCTCTCTCTGCACTGAGTCCCGCAGCTCCTCTCTCTTCTCTCTCTCTGCACTGAGTCCCGCAGCTCCTCTCTCTTCTCTCTCTCTGCACTGAGTCCCGCAGCTCCTCTCTCTTCTCTCTCTCTGCACTGAGTCCCCGCAGCTCCTCTCTCTTCTCTCTCTCTGCACTGAGTCCCCGCAGCTCCTCTCTCTTCTCTCTCTCTGCACTGAGTCCCCGCAGCTCCTCTCTCTTCTCTCTCTCTGCACTGAGTCCCGCAGCTCCTCTCTCTTCTCTCTCTCTGCACTGAGTCCCGCAGCTCCTCTCTCTTCTCTCTCTCTCTCTCTGCACTGAGTCCCGCAGCTCCTCTCTCTTCTCGCTCCTCTCTCTGCACTGAGTCCCGCAGCTCCTCTCTCTTCTCGCTCTCTCTCTGCACTGAGTCCCGCAGCTCCTCTCTCTTCTCGCTCTCTCTCTGCACTGAGTCCCGCAGCTCCTCTCTCTTCTCGCTCTCTCTCTGCACTGAGTCCCGCAGCTCCTCTCTCTTCTCGCTCTCTCTCTGCACTGAGTCCCCGCAGCTCCTCTCTCTTCTCGCTCTCTCTCTGCACTGAGTCCCGCAGCTCCTCTCTCTTCTCGCTCTCTCTCTGCACTGAGTCCCCGCAGCTCCTCTCTCTTCTCTCTCTCTCTCTCTGCACTGAGTCCCGCAGCTCCTCTCTCTTCTCTCTCTCTCTGCACTGAGTCCCGCAGCTCCTCTCTCTTCTCTCTCTCTCTCTGCACTGAGTCCCGCAGCTCCTCTCTCTTCTCTCTCTCTCTCTCTGCACTGAGTCCCCGCAGCTCCTCTCTCTTCTCTCTCTCTCTCTCTGCACTGAGTCCCGCAGCTCCTCTCTCTTCTCTCTCTCTCTCTCTGCACTGAGTCCCGCAGCTCCTCTCTCTTCTCTCTCTCTCTCTCTGCACTGAGTCCCGCAGCTCCTCTCTCTTCTCTCTCTCTCTCTCTGCACTGAGTCCCGCAGCTCCTCTCTCTTCTCTCTCTCTCTCTCTGCACTGAGTCCCGCAGCTCCTCTCTCTTCTCTCTCTCTCTCTCTGCACTGAGTCCCGCAGCTCCTCTCTCTTCTCTCTCTCTCTCTGCACTGAGTCCCGCAGCTCCTCTCTCTTCTCTCTCTCTCTCTGCACTGAGTCCCGCAGCTCCTCTCTCTTCTCTCTCTCTCTCTGCACTGAGTCCCGCAGCTCCTCTCTCTTCTCTCTCTCTCTCTGCACTGAGTCCCGCAGCTCCTCTCTCTTCTCTCTCTCTCTCTGCACTGAGTCCCGCAGCTCCTCTCTCTTCTCTCTCTCCTCTCTGCACTGAGTCCCGCAGCTCCTCTCTCTTCTCTCTCTCTCTCTGCACTGAGTCCCCGCAGCTCCTCTCTCTTCTCTCTCTCTCTCTGCACTGAGTCCCGCAGCTCCTCTCTCTTCTCTCTCTCTCTCTGCACTGAGTCCCCGCAGCTCCTCTCTCTTCTCTCTCTCTCTCTGCACTGAGTCCCGCAGCTCCTCTCTCTTCTCTCTCTCTCTCTGCACTGAGTCCCGCAGCTCCTCTCTCTTCTCTCTCTCTCTCTGCACTGAGTCCCGCAGCTCCTCTCTCTTCTCTCTCTCTCTCTCTGCACTGAGTCCCCGCAGCTCCTCTCTCTTCTCTCTCTCTCTCTCTGCACTGAGTCCCGCAGCTCCTCTCTCTTCTCTCTCTCTCTCTCTGCACTGAGTCCCGCAGCTCCTCTCTCTTCTCTCTCTCTCTCTGCACTGAGTCCCGCAGCTCCTCTCTCTTCTCTCTCTCTCTCTGCACTGAGTCCCGCAGCTCCTCTCTCTTCTCTCTCTCTCTCTGCACTGAGTCCCGCAGCTCCTCTCTCTTCTCTCTCTCTCTCTGCACTGAGTCCCGCAGCTCCTCTCTCTTCTCTCTCTCTCTCTCTGCACTGAGTCCCGCAGCTCCTCTCTCTTCTCTCTCTCTCTCTGCACTGAGTCCCGCAGCTCTCTCTCTTCTCTCTCTCTCTCTGCACTGAGTCCCGCAGCTCCTCTCTCTTCTCTCTCTCTCTGCACTGAGTCCCGCAGCTCCTCTCTCTTCTCTCTCTCTCTCTGCACTGAGTCCCGCAGCTCCTCTCTCTTCTCTCTCTCTCTCTGCACTGAGTCCCGCAGCTCCTCTCTCTTCTCTCTCTCTCTCTGCACTGAGTCCCGCAGCTCCTCTCTCTTCTCTCTCTCTCTCTGCACTGAGTCCCGCAGCTCCTCTCTCTTCTCTCTCTCTCTGCACTGAGTCCCGCAGCTCCTCTCTCTTCTCTCTCTCTCTCTGCACTGAGTCCCGCAGCTCCTCTCTCTTCTCTCTCTCTCTCTGCACTGAGTCCCGCAGCTCCTCTCTCTTCTCTCTCTCTCTCTGCACTGAGTCCCGCAGCTCCTCTCTCTTCTCTCTCTCTCTCTGCACTGAGTCCCGCAGCTCCTCTCTCTTCTCTCTCTCTCTCTGCACTGAGTCCCGCAGCTCCTCTCTCTTCTCTCTCTCTCTCTGCACTGAGTCCCGCAGCTCCTCTCTCTTCTCTCTCTCTCTCTGCACTGAGTCCCGCAGCTCCTCTCTCTTCTCTCTCTCTCTCTGCACTGAGTCCCGCAGCTCCTCTCTCTTCTCTCTCTCTCTCTGCACTGAGTCCCGCAGCTCCTCTCTCTTCTCTCTCTCTCTCTGCACTGAGTCCCGCAGCTCCTCTCTCTTCTCTCTCTCTCTCTGCACTGAGTCCCCGCAGCTCCTCTCTCTTCTCTCTCTCTCTCTGCACTGAGTCCCGCAGCTCCTCTCTCTTCTCTCTCTCTCTCTGCACTGAGTCCCGCAGCTCCTCTCTCTTCTCTCTCTCTCTCTGCACTGAGTCCCGCAGCTCCTCTCTCTTCTCTCTCTCTCTCTGCACTGAGTCCCCGCAGCTCCTCTCTCTTCTCTCTCTCTCTCTGCACTGAGTCCCGCAGCTCTGCTCCTCTCTCTTCTCTCTCTCTCTCTGCACTGAGTCCCGCAGCTCCTCTCTCTTCTCTCTCTCTCTCTGCACTGAGTCCCGCAGCTCCTCTCTCTTCTCTCTCTCTCTCTGCACTGAGTCCCGCAGCTCCTCTCTCTTCTCTCTCTCTCTCTGCACTGAGTCCCGCAGCTCCTCTCTCTTCTCTCTCTCTCTGCACTGAGTCCCGCAGCTCCTCTCTCTTCTCTCTCTCTCTCTGCACTGAGTCCCGCAGCTCCTCTCTCTTCTCTCTCTCTCTCTGCACTGAGTCCCGCAGCTCCTCTCTCTTCTCTCTCTCTCTCTGCACTGAGTCCCCGCAGCTCCTCTCTCTTCTCTCTCTCTCTCTGCACTGAGTCCCGCAGCTCCTCTCTCTTCTCTCTCTCTCTCTGCACTGAGTCCCGCAGCTCCCTCTCTCTTCTCTCTCTCTCTCTCTGCACTGAGTCCCCGCAGCTCCTCTCTCTTCTCTCTCTCTCTCTCTGCACTGAGTCCCGCAGCTCCTCTCTCTTCTCTCTCTCTCTCTCTGCACTGAGTCCCCGCAGCTCCTCTCTCTTCTCTCTCTCTCTCTCTGCACTGAGTCCCGCAGCTCCTCTCTCTTCTCTCTCTCTCTCTCTGCACTGAGTCCCGCAGCTCCTCTCTCTTCTCTCTCTCTCTCTCTGCACTGAGTCCCGCAGCTCCTCTCTCTTCTCTCTCTCTCTCTCTGCACTGAGTCCCGCAGCTCCTCTCTCTTCTCTCTCTCTCTCTCTCTGCACTGAGTCCCCGCAGCTCCTCTCTCTTCTCTCTCTCTCTCTCTGCACTGAGTCCCGCAGCTCCTCTCTCTTCTCTCTCTCTCTCTCTGCACTGAGTCCCCGCAGCTCCTCTCTCTTCTCTCTCTCTCTCTCTGCACTGAGTCCCGCAGCTCCTCTCTCTTCTCTCTCTCTCTCTCTGCACTGAGTCCCGCAGCTCCTCTCTCTTCTCTCTCTCTCTCTCTGCACTGAGTCCCCGCAGCTCCTCTCTCTTCTCTCTCTCTCTCTCTCTGCACTGAGTCCCGCAGCTCCTCTCTCTTCTCTCTCTCTCTCTGCACTGAGTCCCGCAGCTCCTCTCTCTTCTCTCTCTCTCTCTCTGCACTGAGTCCCGCAGCTCCTCTCTCTTCTCTCTCTCTCTCTCTGCACTGAGTCCCGCAGCTCCTCTCTCTTCTCTCTCTCTCTCTCTGCACTGAGTCCCGCAGCTCCTCTCTCTTCTCTCTCTCTCTCTCTGCACTGAGTCCCCGCAGCTCCTCTCTCTTCTCTCTCTCTCTCTCTGCACTGAGTCCCCGCAGCTCCTCTCTCTTCTCTCTCTCTCTCTCTGCACTGAGTCCCGCAGCTCCTCTCTCTTCTCTCTCTCTCTCTCTGCACTGAGTCCCGCAGCTCCTCTCTCTTCTCTCTCTCTCTCTCTGCACTGAGTCCCGCAGCTCCTCTCTCTTCTCTCTCTCTCTCTCTGCACTGAGTCCCGCAGCTCCTCTCTCTTCTCTCTCTCTCTCTCTGCACTGAGTCCCCGCAGCTCCTCTCTCTTCTCTCTCTCTCTCTCTGCACTGAGTCCCGCAGCTCCTCTCTCTTCTCTCTCTCTCTCTCTGCACTGAGTCCCGCAGCTCCTCTCTCTTCTCTCTCTCTCTCTCTGCACTGAGTCCCGCAGCTCCTCTCTCTTCTCTCTCTCTCTCTCTGCACTGAGTCCCGCAGCTCCTCTCTCTTCTCTCTCTCTCTCTCTCTGCACTGAGTCCCGCAGCTCCTCTCTCTTCTCTCTCTCTCTCTCTGCACTGAGTCCCGCAGCTCCTCTCTCTTCTCTCTCTCTCTCTCTGCACTGAGTCCCGCAGCTCCTCTCTCTTCTCTCTCTCTCTCTCTGCACTGAGTCCCGCAGCTCCTCTCTCTTCTCTCTCTCTCTCTCTGCACTGAGTCCCGCAGCTCCTCTCTCTTCTCTCTCTCTCTCTCTGCACTGAGTCCCGCAGCTCCTCTCTCTTCTCTCTCTCTCTCTCTGCACTGAGTCCCGCAGCTCCTCTCTCTTCTCTCTCTCTCTCTCTGCACTGAGTCCCCGCAGCTCCTCTCTCTTCTCTCTCTCTCTCTCTGCACTGAGTCCCGCAGCTCCTCTCTCTCTCTCTCTCTCTCTCTGCACTGAGTCCCGCAGCTCTCTCTCTCTCTCTCTCTCTGCACTGAGTCCCGCAGCTCCTCTCTCTTCTCTCTCTCTCTCTCTGCACTGAGTCCCGCAGCTCCTCTCTCTTCTCTCTCTCTCTCTCTCTGCACTGAGTCCCGCAGCTCCTCTCTCTTCTCTCTCTCTCTCTCTGCACTGAGTCCCGCAGCTCCTCTCTTCTCTCTCTCTCTCTCTGCACTGAGTCCCGCAGCTCCTCTCTCTTCTCTCTCTCTCTCTCTGCACTGAGTCCCGCAGCTCCTCTCTCTTCTCTCTCTCTCTCTCTGCACTGAGTCCCCGCAGCTCCTCTCTCTTCTCTCTCTCTCTCTCTGCACTGAGTCCCCGCAGCTCCTCTCTCTTCTCTCTCTCTCTCTCTGCACTGAGTCCCCGCAGCTCCTCTCTCTTCTCTCTCTCTCTCTCTGCACTGAGTCCCGCAGCTCCTCTCTCTTCTCTCTCTCTCTCTCTGCACTGAGTCCCGCAGCTCCTCTCTCTTCTCTCTCTCTCTCTCTGCACTGAGTCCCGCAGCTCCTCTCTCTTCTCTCTCTCTCTCTCTGCACTGAGTCCCCGCAGCTCCTCTCTCTTCTCTCTCTCTCTCTCTGCACTGAGTCCCGCAGCTCCTCTCTCTTCTCTCTCTCTCTCTCTGCACTGAGTCCCGCAGCTCCTCTCTCTTCTCTCTCTCTCTCTCTGCACTGAGTCCCCGCAGCTCCTCTCTCTTCTCTCTCTCTCTCTCTGCACTGAGTCCCGCAGCTCCTCTCTCTTCTCTCTCTCTCTCTCTGCACTGAGTCCCGCAGCTCCTCTCTCTTCTCTCTCTCTCTCTGCACTGAGTCCCGCAGCTCCTCTCTCTTCTCTCTCTCTCTCTCTGCACTGAGTCCCCGCAGCTCCTCTCTCTTCTCTCTCTCTCTCTCTGCACTGAGTCCCGCAGCTCCTCTCTCTTCTCTCTCTCTCTCTCTGCACTGAGTCCCGCAGCTCCTCTCTCTTCTCTCTCTCTCTCTCTCTGCACTGAGTCCCGCAGCTCCTCTCTCTTCTCTCTCTCTCTCTCTGCACTGAGTCCCGCAGCTCCTCTCTCTTCTCTCTCTCTCTCTCTGCACTGAGTCCCGCAGCTCCTCTCTCTTCTCTCTCTCTCTCTCTGCACTGAGTCCCGCAGCTCCTCTCTCTTCTCTCTCTCTCTCTCTGCACTGAGTCCCGCAGCTCCTCTCTCTTCTCTCTCTCTCTCTCTGCACTGAGTCCCCGCAGCTCCTCTCTCTTCTCTCTCTCTCTCTCTGCACTGAGTCCCGCAGCTCCTCTCTCTTCTCTCTCTCTCTCTCTGCACTGAGTCCCGCAGCTCCTCTCTCTTCTCTCTCTCTCTCTCTGCACTGAGTCCCGCAGCTCTCTCTCTCTCTCTCTGCTGGGCTCTCTCTCTCTCTCTCTCTGCACTGAGTCCCGCAGCTCCTCTCTCTTCTCTCTCTCTCTCTGCACTGAGTCCCCGCAGCTCCTCTCTCTTCTCTCTCTCTCTCTCTGCACTGAGTCCCGCAGCTCCTCTCTCTTCTCTCTCTCTCTCTCTGCACTGAGTCCCGCAGCTCCTCTCTCTTCTCTCTCTCTCTCTCTGCACTGAGTCCCGCAGCTCCTCTCTCTTCTCTCTCTCTCTCTCTGCACTGAGTCCCGCAGCTCCTCTCTCTTCTCTCTCTCTCTCTCTGCACTGAGTCCCGCAGCTCCTCTCTCTTCTCTCTCTCTCTCTCTGCACTGAGTCCCGCAGCTCCTCTCTCTTCTCTCTCTCTCTCTGCACTGAGTCCCGCAGCTCCTCTCTCTTCTCTCTCTCTCTCTCTGCACTGAGTCCCCGCAGCTCCTCTCTCTTCTCTCTCTCTCTCTCTCTGCACTGAGTCCCCGCAGCTCCTCTCTCTTCTCTCTCTCTCTCTCTGCACTGAGTCCCGCAGCTCCTCTCTCTTCTCTCTCTCTCTCTCTGCACTGAGTCCCCGCAGCTCCTCTCTCTTCTCTCTCTCTCTCTCTGCACTGAGTCCCGCAGCTCCTCTCTCTTCTCTCTCTCTCTCTCTGCACTGAGTCCCGCAGCTCCTCTCTCTTCTCTCTCTCTCTCTCTGCACTGAGTCCCGCAGCTCCTCTCTCTTCTCTCTCTCTCTCTCTGCACTGAGTCCCGCAGCTCCTCTCTCTTCTCTCTCTCTCTCTCTGCACTGAGTCCCCGCAGCTCCCTCTCTCTTCTCTCTCTCTCTCTGCACTGAGTCCCGCAGCTCCTCTCTCTTCTCTCTCTCTCTCTCTGCACTGAGTCCCGCAGCTCCTCTCTCTTCTCTCTCTCTCTCTCTGCACTGAGTCCCGCAGCTCCTCTCTCTTCTCTCTCTCTCTCTCTGCACTGAGTCCCGCAGCTCCTCTCTCTTCTCTCTCTCTCTCTCTGCACTGAGTCCCGCAGCTCCTCTCTCTTCTCTCTCTCTCTCTCTGCACTGAGTCCCGCAGCTCCTCTCTCTTCTCTCTCTCTCTCTCTGCACTGAGTCCCGCAGCTCCTCTCTCTTCTCTCTCTCTCTCTCTGCACTGAGTCCCGCAGCTCCTCTCTCTTCTCTCTCTCTCTCTGCACTGAGTCCCGCAGCTCCTCTCTCTTCTCTCTCTCTCTCTGCACTGAGTCCCGCAGCTCCTCTCTCTTCTCTCTCTCTCTCTCTGCACTGAGTCCCGCAGCTCCTCTCTCTTCTCTCTCTCTCTCTCTGCACTGAGTCCCGCAGCTCCTCTCTCTCTCTGCACTGAGTCCCGCAGCTCCTCTCTCTTCTCTCTCTCTCTCTGCACTGAGTCCCGCAGCTCCTCTCTCTTCTCTCTCTCTCTCTGCACTGAGTCCCGCAGCTCCTCTCTCTTCTCTCTCTCTCTCTGCACTGAGTCCCGCAGCTCCTCTCTCTTCTCTCTCTCTCTCTCTGCACTGAGTCCCGCAGCTCCTCTCTCTTCTCTCTCTCTCTGCACTGAGTCCCGCAGCTCCTCTCTCTTCTCTCTCTCTCTCTGCACTGAGTCCCGCAGCTCCTCTCTCTTCTCTCTCTCTCTCTGCACTGAGTCCCGCAGCTCCTCTCTCTCTCTCTCTGCACTGAGTCCCGCAGCTCCTCTCTCTTCTCTCTCTCTCTCTGCACTGAGTCCCGCAGCTCCTCCTCTCTCTTCTCTCTCTCTCTCTGCACTGAGTCCCGCAGCTCCTCTCTCTTCTCTCTCTCTCTCTCTGCACTGAGTCCCGCAGCTCCTCTCTCTTCTCTCTCTCTCTCTGCACTGAGTCCCCGCAGCTCCTCTCTCTTCTCTCTCTCTCTCTGCACTGAGTCCCGCAGCTCCTCTCTCTTCTCTCTCTCTCTCTGCACTGAGTCCCGCAGCTCCTCTCTCTTCTCTCTCTCTCTCTGCACTGAGTCCCGCAGCTCCTCTCCCTTCTCTCTCTCTCTCTGCACTGAGTCCCGCAGCTCCTCTCTCCTTCTCTCTCTCTCTCTCTGCACTGAGTCCCCGCAGCTCCTCTCTCTTCTCTCTCTCTCTCTGCACTGAGTCCCGCAGCTCCTCTCTCTTCTCTCTCTCTCTCTCTGCACTGAGTCCCCGCAGCTCCTCTCTCTTCTCTCTCTCTCTCTGCACTGAGTCCCGCAGCTCCTCTCTCTTCTCTCTCTCTCTCTCTGCACTGAGTCCCCGCAGCTCCTCTCTCTTCTCTCTCTCTCTCTGCACTGAGTCCCCGCAGCTCCTCTCTGCTTCTCTCTCTCTCTCTCTGCACTCTGAGTCCCGCAGCTCCTCTCTCTTCTCTCTCTCTCTCTGCACTGAGTCCCGCAGCTCCTCTCCTTCTCTCTCTCTCTCTGCACTGAGTCCCGCAGCTCCTCTCCCTTCTCTCTCTCTCTCTGCACTGAGTCCCGCAGCTCCTCTCCTTCTCTCTCTCTCTGCACTGAGTCCCGCAGCTCCTCTCTCTTCTCTCTCTCTCTGCACTGAGTCCCGCAGCTC
>JAVHZZ010000057.1:707500-767000 GCA_036250195.1 Mixophyes australis
ATTATTATTATTGTTGTTGTTGTTATTATTGTTAATATTATTATTATTAATATTATTATTGTTGTTGTTATTATTATTATTATTATTGTTATTATTTTATCAAGCACCAACACATCATGTAGAACTGTAAGCAGCACAGACATACAGGATATTATAGCACAAACATATGGAGAAACAGAAAGAATGAAAACCTTGTTCAAAAGAGCTTGTAATCTAAAGGTTGTTGCTATTTTACCACTTCTCCCCTTCACACATAAATCTTATAATAAATCCTCAAATGTGGAATTTCAGAGCCTTTAACATATTTGGAGAGACTTCCATACTTGTAATACAGAAATACAGAAAGCAGCAATGTAAATTATACAAACTAAAAGCCTGGGTAACGGAGGCAGCTGCAACTATTAATCTTAAGTGAAAGTTTGGAATTCTGAAGACTGTCTCCCGGACCCCACACTGCCAGGAACTCCCTAGTTGCAAAATCCATTTTAGAAAAGGAAAACTTTTTTTTTTTTAAAGTTTCAGTTTAAAATCATTATAATGATTTCTAACGATGCAGACATACATGCTCATAGAATGAATATCAAATAACTGCTCCCTGGGCGTGGCTTAAGTCAGCGGTGTCCTTTCTTTTTTTTCGTTGGTGTTCTAAGTGCCAGTGTGCCATTGTTTTAGGACCCCCAAAGGGGGCAGTTACCATTATAGAGTATTGTGTGTTTTGCCAATTAAAGAACCTCAAACAAAGATTATGTGGCCTCACTTGGTGCCCAGACCCACAGAAGCGCCATTAGAAAAAAAGTATCCAATAACAGAAATTCTATTTTATTTCACAAGGGGTCGTTAAGTGTCTTGATTAAGGAGTGCTCACATGTATTAGCAGACAGTGAGAACTAACCTGGTGAAACATAACATTGTTACACCACCTGTGGTTGTGGTCCACCTAAGATCTTGTGATTAAAGACTTGAAGGAAAATGCGCCCAGGCAAAAAAAAAAAAAGATAGGTTAAAGTTAGTAGTTACCAAAGCGTTCATGGGATAAATGTATCAAGCTGAGAGTTTCCGGCGGATTTGAAAATTGGAGATGTTGCCCATAGCAACCAATCAGATTCTAGTTGTCATTTATTTAGTACATTCTACAAAATGACAGCTAGAATCCGATTGGTTGCTATAGGCAACATCTCCACTTTTCAAACCTGCTGGAAACTCTCAGCTTGATACATTTACCCCTTTAGAGTGAGCGGTACATCCCATTTACCATGTCCCAAAGTCTGGTGGAACTACTAATTTCTGCATGGATTTCAAGTAAATAGCATCTTCAAGTTTGTTGCCTATCTTATGCCTAATGTGGACAAGTTTATTTACTCTCTTGGGTCTGAGCAATATATTTCCCCTCTAGTTCTTATGAAACTGTATTGGCAGATCAAGATAGTTGAAGAGACAAGATATAAAACTGTTTGTGCTGTTTTGGGTGCTGTTTTGGGGGCTACCCCACATCAAAACAATGACATTTGACTTTATTGTGCTCCTGCTTCATTTCAACGGCTCAAGAGTGAGGTACTCCATCTGCATCAAAATTATGTGAAGGCATGCCTAGATGATATAGTCATTTATAGTAAAGGCTCAGCTAAATTATCTGCGAGAAAGCTTTCATTTCATCATGACATCGGTCTACAGTCAATATAAAAAAAAATATGCGCTTCAAAAATTAGAGACCGGATATCTAGGGTAAATGGTAAGGATTACAGTAGTAGTCTCTATTTTAATAAAGTACAGTCTCTGAAAAATGTAATTTCTCTACACAGCATTCGTATATGTGTATTAAGCTGCAGTGGTTTTATCATGGATAACCCATAATTAAAACAATGCAAAACTAGAGAATATTTGCATGAGAAACTTTCCTCCTTGTTAACATTTAAATGAGTGTTAAAATGCAACACGCAAAAAATAGAATCGGTTGACCTCTAAAGTTATTCAACTATTTCACTTAACGCAGCATTCCCATGAAATAAATGAAGAATCTTGATACTTAACATTTATCTTTGGTTTGCTTCTTCAGGCTGCTCTTAATGATTTATAATTCTGCATAGAGTCAATAATTAACATGGCAACCACAGTCTCATGGCACATGGTGTAGTGAGCAGAGAAGGTTTGAAACACCCCATGTGAGCTCTCTCTGCTCTGTGTACTGTAAACGTCTCCCCTTCCTTCTCCACCCCCTCTGCCTTCACAAGACATGTGTATGGCTGTGAGTCTTTGTCTGTGTAAATGGCAGCCATAGTTTTTGCAAGCTCCAGAGAGATTTTGAAAAGGACGCCATGGTTTGTAGAAGGGCAGCTAAGAAAAATGCTTAAAACTTAACTGATATTTAAAGAAGGTACTTGCTGTTTAAATAAAAAAAAGGACACCTTCTATGTTAGATTGATACATCAAATTGGAGAAAACCATGGCAATAGTAATTTTAATGAAATACGCATTTGAAGCTTTTTAAGATATAATTGTTGTGATGACTGGCAGACCTCCAACACCCTTGTATTAAAAACTTGAGCCCCAGATAACAGGTGACGTTTTGATGGGCCACATGCATCCCCATGGCCACCAGTTAAGCACCATGGCTTTACAGTATGTAATACAGACAAGAGGAGCACTGTATAAGTGAACTCTGGCATAAATATCTGCAACATCCAAGTAAAACACTTGCACACTGAAAATTACTTGTTTCTAGTATATTTTAGTATGCTTGTAAATAGACTTCACCGAATTTTTAAAGTGTTCATAAATCCAATCTTCGGTAAATCTTTAGATAATCATAAATGGACTTTATCAGGATGAGAACTTGAATGTGGACAGTTGAATTTATGTTGCTACATGATTAAACAGGTTGATGAAAGCTACTGTACTTTTATGCACATCTTTATTCTTTTAGGTCAAATGTGGTTTCCATTAGATTATTAAGATTCCCAGCACTCTCATAAATCGTTCTATCATTTCATCACAAGTAGCCACCATTTTTCCATTGCGTGTAATCATATGGATAGTATAAATCTATCGTTTGCTTGTGTATGTTTTGCTTATTTTACTTTCTTGCCTTTGTATACACACGAATGAAACATTTTGGATTTAATTTAATGTCACCATTATGGGCTTCTCAAATCAGGTTGCAAATTGAAACATGGGACTTTACTGTTCAAAGATTATCCAATAAGTGGAATAGCAACAATGTTTCATTTAAAATGTTGTTTGGCTTGTCACTCAAAACACAATCTAAGACATTTTTTTTGTAAAATGCATATTATAAATCTGCTTTAACTTCACAATATTTTGAAAATGAAAATATTTGTGAATTGATACAACAATAGTAGAACACATTTAATTATTCTATAACCAATACGATAATCACAACAGCAAAACAACTGCAGTTAAGTTGTGATAGTGGCAAACTTTAAAGGGCTAAGCTGGCCACACATATAACTAAATGTCAGCGGGTAGTATCATTGTTTGTTATAATCAGTCTTATACATAGATGGTACAAACATGTCTCCCATAATTTTTCATGTATCTCATTGGAGAGAATAATCCACCAATCAGATACTTGGCAAACTATAACAACTGATTTCAACAATTTTCCATATATTTGCTTGCTTGTTACTTCAGCTAAATTGTTACTACCATTTAGTTTTTTTGACAGTACTATTAAATGAGAGAGGAAAATTCCGCAAGCATTGAAGGGCTGGAAACTTTTGGCCAAGTGGGGAACACGCAAGCAATTGGCACAGGCTACACTACCAGCATTCCACAATGGAAAAATGGGTGTGATGAAATCAGTATGTGGTTTTATATAGCAAAGGGAATATGAAAAATCGTTATCTCAAAGAGATATAATCAAATAAAACATATACCAGCGCCATCTGACTATTATTCCAAGCACATTCTATTATAATGTCATCTCTACATTACAGACAGCATTCTAGTGTCCTTTATAGAATACAGACAGCATTATAGTAAACTTTATAGATGACAGACATCATTCTAGTGACCAATATACAATACAAACAGCATTTGTGTGACCTATATACAGTATAGAGAGCATTCTAGGGACTTTATACAATACAGATAGTATCCTAGTGGCTGAAATAAAATGCAAAGTGAGTGATATACAATACAACTGGTTTTCTAGGGATTTAATAAACAAGATACAATAGAGAAAACATTCTAGTGACAAATGTACAATACACCAAGCATTCCAATGATATATGTACAATACATAGGCCATTCAATCAACATAGATACAATGTAAAGCCCCTTTTAACGACATATATGCAATAACAAAAGCATTCTAGTAACCTCTATACAATACTGATATCAGTCTATTGACTGATATACAATATATAAAGCATTCTACTAACCTATATAGGATACAGAGAGCATTCTAGTGACCTTTCTTCTAGGAGCCCATAAATAACACATAGGGCATCACAGTGACCAAAAAAACAATAGAGAGAGCATTCTAGTGACTGATATACAATTGAGATAGCATCCTAATATATAATATACAATACAGACAACAAACAATATAGTTACCAATATACAAAACACACTTACACAGTTTAGTGTTCTCCATACAATACAGAGTGCATTCTAGTGACTAATATACAATACACAGCACAGTGGCCTAGTGGTTAGCACTTCTGCCTCACAGCACTGGGGTCATGAGTTCGATTCCCGACCATGGCCTTATCTGTGTGGAATTTTTATGTTCTCCCTGTGTTTGCGTGGGATTCCTCCGGGTGCTCCGGTTTCCTCTCACACTGCACAAACATACTAGTAGGTTAATTGGCTGCTATCAAAATTGACCCTAGTCTCTCCCTGTCTGTCTCCCTCTCTGTCTGTCTGTGTCTGTATGTGAGTGTGTGTCTATATTAGGGAATTTAGATTGTAAGCTCCAATGGGGCAGGGACTGATGTGAATGAGTTCTCTGTACAGCGCTGCAGAATTAGTGGCGCTATATACATAAATGATGATGATGATGATACATAACACATTTGAATGGCCTCTATACAATACATAGAGCATTATAGCGACCAATTTACAGTACAGAGATGCTTCTAGGGAGCTATTATACAATACAGAGAGAGCATTCTACCGATCTTTGTACAATGCAGAGAGCATTCCAGAGATCTCTACTCAATATATATAGCATTCTAGTCATCAATATACAATGCAGAGGGCACTCTAAGGATCTCATTGCAATGAATGAACTAGTGGCTAATATTCAATGCCAGCCTTGTTCTGTTGGTCACTTTAAAATACAGACCTCCAAATCTCTGGTACTTTCACAACGTAAACCCCCATATCTCTGTTGGAGTTATAGTGCAGACCCCTTCACTATACAGGCCTGAGACATATGGTGACTTTACTATACAAACCCCAGATCTCTGGGGTCTTTATAAAGGAGATCCGCCAGTTCTCTTGGGCTTTACAATACAGTCCTATAGTCCCTTTATAATACAGACCACCCCTAATCTCTGGGGCCTGTACAACAGACTTCAGATTTATGGTGACTTTACTATATTGACACCAGGGGGGTAAATGTATGAACATGCGGGTTCTTCAACACCCGCGTGTTCAGCCTGTTCGGCGATTAAATTTCAAGCAGCGCTGCATTGTAAAGGGAAGTTTCCCAATACTGAGGGCCACAACCCGCATCTCTCTTGCAGCGGAGCCCATACTTCCTTGCTGGGGTCTCTGGTGAAAACCAGAATCGTGTTAGACTCCCCACCTCAGTGCTCAGTAGGACCAACTACTGGTAGGTGTCACCATCTCCATCTCCATCCTCGTGGTTGTGACACCAATGAAGATGAGGAATTGCAACATTTCTTCATTGTTCCTTATTGGATAATTGCAGATTCATCCCCAAGCTGATACCATTCATTGATATCAGCAACATTCCTTGAATGAGCATATGCTTTATTGTGGCACTTTCGGCAAACAGAATTGGTTCTGTAGACGTACGTATATTTTACTTGTTTACAGAGATTAACAAATGTATGTCTTGCTAGCACAAACATTTCTGTAAACATATATGTAGAGGAAATTACAATTAAATTATGTTTTGCTGGGCTGATGCTATTGTGGAGGTTTTTATTTCTTTTGTTTGTTTTTTTTAACACTTTTCAAGTTACTACAATAAACACATTACTCTGGCTTACAATCAGTTTTGTTTTCCCCATCTCCACAGAATTTTGCAGATTTATACAATAAACGTGGCTGGATTCCTTCCATAAGTATTTATTTTATAATATATCCAATGTATGTTTGTGATGACATACCTCCTTCTGGCCACGTTTTAACTAATGTGATGCTAATGTTTTTTTGAATTCCTTTACTTTCTAAATAATATCAGATGTATTTTTTATTAATGTTTTTAGAAGTTATTTTTATTTTGTTTTCTGACATACAGGACCTTATGGCAGATATTGGCAGGAATTGTCTTTTGAAATCCTGCCATCTGTCAAAGTTTTAATAGGTTGATGTATTGTCTGGTAAGATTCAAGTAACCTGGAGGAGAGAGAGAGAAAGACAGGTGGAGAGAGAGACAGTCGTACAGAGAGAGAGAGAGAGAAACAGGTGGAAAGAGAGAGACAGTCAGAGAGAGAGAGAGAGAGAGAGACAGGTGGAGAGAGAGAGACAGGCCGAGAGAGATAGAGACGGTTGGAGAGAGAGAGACCGGCGGAGAGAGAGAAAGACAGGTGGAGAGAGAGAGAGAGAGACAGGTGGAGAGAGAGACAGTCGTACAGAGAGAGAGAAAAACAGGTGGAAAGAGAGAGACAGTCAGAGAGAGAGAGACGGGTGGAGAGAGAGAGACCGGCGGAGAGAGAGAAAGACAGGTGGAGAGAGAGAGAGAAACAGGCGGAGAGAGAGAGAGAGACAGGTGAAGAGAGAGACAAGCAGAGAGAGACAGGTGGAGAGAGAGAGAGAGAGACAGGTGGAGAGACAGACGGAGAGAGAGAGAGACAGGTGGAGAGAGAAACAGGCGGAGGGAGAGAGAGAGAGACAGGTGGAGACAGAGAGAGCCAGGCAGAGAGAGGGGGATAGAGAGAGAGACAGGCAGAGAGAGGGAGAGAGAGAGATAAGCAGAGGGAGAAAGAAAGAGAGAGAGAGACAGGTGGCGGTAGAGAGACAGGTGGAGAGAGAAAGACAGGCGGAGAGAGAGAGACAGGTGGATAGAGAGAGAGAGAGAGACAGGTGGAGAGAGAGACAGGTGGAGACAGAGAGAGCCAGGCAGAGAGAGGGGGGGAGAGAGAGAGACAGGCAGAGAGAGGGAGAGAGAGAGATAGGCAGAGGGAGAGAGAAAATGAGAGACAGGCGGAGAGAGGAAGAGAGAGAGAGAGAGAGAGAGAGAGACAGGCAGAGAGAGGAGGGAGAGTGAGGGAGAGAGAGATGCTTTGAGTGTACTTTATATATAGAAAATTGTCCCAAACAGAGATGAGTTAATCCAGCTGCATATGAATCAGAATCTAGATAATCTGGCTATTAGTTGCAACAATTATTAGCTAACCCTATAATACATGCGCCAACCATTATACCTTAAAATGAAGTTATCAGTACAAACCTTTTCTTGGTCTCTATGACGGTGCAGAGGATAGGTGCTAGCCTGTTGACCTGTTCTGTTATCTGCTCCCATATGCGGAGTTTGGCCTCAACCATGATCTGCTTGGTGAAGGCAATGATGTCTTGTTGCACATGCGCTACTACTGCTGCTTTAAGTTTTAATATGAATGTTTCCTTAACAGCCATTCCACTTACGTGATTTTAGCAATCCGCGTCAGAGCAACAGCGTGCACAAGGACTAGGCCATTATTTGTTGAAGTCCTCTCAAAATAAGCTGAAAGCTTGTTTGCCTGAACATAAGTGTGACTTAGAGCTGTATAGTTAGTGATTTCATAATGCAAATAATTACTATTTTGTTTTGTGTTTTACAGGGAAACAATTAAATGAGAGGGCAGAGTATACCCAAGAGGAGGAGAAGGGGATCGGGGATCAAAAATTATGTATGTTTAAATATGTAATGATTATTAATTGAAAATAAATGATGTTTTGGACTCTAATATGTCCCATTTTTATTTTCTACAGATGCAAAACCTGGATCTATTTTAGGATTTAGCATAATTACTTTATTTACATCTTAAAAAATAAAAAATAAATCACATTAATTTTATAAATTTTGTTTTATCAATGTTTGTTCCCAATTGTAAAGCGCTACGGAATTTGCTGGCGCTATATAAATAAATGTTGATGATGATGATAAATTCTATTTTTTGAACACATCTGGATGCTTGCTTGCAAATATGATTATGGTTTAATTACAATTAAGTGACTCTATTTTTTTCCGCTAACAATGTGATTATGGTTTAAGTTTTGCAGTGACAGGGGGGTGTATATCTACCAATGAAAGTTTTACTAGTAAAGGTGCAAAAGTGTTTATTGGATGTTACTGGGTCACTTACATTATATTTGCATTTTTAAAACATAGAGGAACTAGTGTAAGAAAGATATGAAATGTTAGCATTATCAAATACCCATATTTGACTGTAGTTTAATAACAAGCAACAACATAACCATTATTGGAATTATACTACTGTAGTATTCCTTGAAAGTAAGACTAACATCGCATTGGTTAATGTGGGTTCAACTAATAGATGATGGTGTTGTAACTTAGTGCCCATGTGATATGTTGCAGACCAAAAAAACATATTATGATATGTATATATAACAAATATTATATGTTTATAATGATATATATGGTGTATTGTTTATAACTATGCACATGTAAAATGGTTTTAAAACATAATAATGTAGTAATGGGCACCATAAATATGCAGTTCTGTCCTGATTTGACTTCTTGGTGTGACCCAGATTGTTTGAGGATGTGAATTTCTCTGTTTTCTCATAACCTGACCTTGGCTTGTTAAACAGATTTGCATATTAAACTCTGCAAGCCCTGACCTCAGCCTGTATTTTGGATTTATTCTTTTGTACTCAGAATGCCCTGACCTTTGGCCTATATTTTGCTTTTTCTGTACTCGTGCGGTTGTCTGTTACCTCCTTCCGCGTTCTGTCCACTCCATCAACAATATTGCATTTTATAAACTTCTACTACTACCATGAGTTAAGACCTGGGGGGGCAACCATGCATTGTGGAACAAATTCCGTTCCTTAGACAGGGAGCTGAAAACCTTACGAACCTGTTCTAGTGGTGTGTGTTCTCTTCCAATATTGCCTTTAACAAATATAAGTTGACTGTAATGGTGACTAGTGTATAATCGCTAATATGCAAATTTGCGTTCTGATTATGCTTAAGTGCAAATATGCCTTCTTTATCATTAACACCTGCCTATGGGCAGCACAGTGGCCTAGTGGTTAGCACCTCTGCCTCACAGCACTGGGGTCATGAGTTCAATTCCCAACCATGGCCTTATCTGTGTGGAGTTTGTATGTTTGCATGGGTTTCCCTTCGGGTGCTCCAGTTTCCTCCCACACTCCAAAAACATACTGGTAGGTTAATTGGCTGCTATCAAAATTGACCCTAATCTCTGTCTATCTGTCTTCCTCTTTGTCTGTGTCTGTGTGTGTCTCTATATTAGGGAATGTAGACTGTAAGCTTCAATGGGGCAGGGACTGATGTGAGTGAGTTCTCTGTACAGCGCTGCAGAATTAGTGGCGCTATATAAATAAATGATGATGATGATGATGCCTTAAGCCTAGCACATTTGCTTCCAATGCAGAGGCAGAAGGATTGGCATATGGGTGTAATACACTATTTTGGCACTAAGCGTAAATGTGACACATATAATGCGAATAATGGAGCCAAACACAACTCATGTATGTTTACCTCCTTATATGGGCAACAATACACTACTTTTGTGCACGCTCTTATTTATTTTTATGTAAAAACTCTGCATCAAGTCCTCTGTGTTCCGGTAGCATTTTTACCATCTCATGGAAGGTTTGGTAAAGGTCGTTCCTAATTACAATCTTTCGGTGAAGGTGTATGTACAGAAAGAATTAAATGTTTCCACAACATAGAGAACCAAAACCAACATGACATACTTCATGTGGTTTCCCCTGAATGTTTTAAACTCAAGATGTATAACAATTTTTTTTACAGAACTCCTTTTATTACTTTTGAATGTAAATGCTTAAAACTCCAGGGAACTCCTCCCTTCCTCCACATTAGTGTTTTGCGCTGTTGCCAACAAAATATGATTTCAGATGTGTGTTTTCTTTTCCACGCAGGGAATATTGAATACGAAGGCACATTATTCTGAGCAACATAAAGGCTTTCACTCTGTAATAAAACTAGAAAACACTTCAAGAGAAAGATTTTCTTGGTGGACTGTAATAGATCTTCTTATTGCATCCACATAAATATGAACAAGATTAATTGCAGTTAATACCATTCCTATAAATTCCAATTCCAATAAAAATGATGTGAGACAATAATTCTGATTACATCATCACTTCCATAGACTTCGGGCATATGTTTTTTATTAAAAAATGCCTCTATAAATCTCATGCAGCAAAATGCTGATTTTATTTAAGTAAAAACAACTATGGTGGATTATATATTCGTATATTTGTATATTTGTATAATAGATCATGTAGAACACATTAGACAAGTGGAACAATGCAACAGTAATGGCTGCTAGTTATGGCTTTCATTTCTACCTTTGGCACTTTGAACAATAATGGACATGTCAGGGTAAGAGAGGTGCGATACGATGCTTTTCTTTTTTTGGGTCATTGCTTTGTATCAAATGGCTCAAAGATGTTCTATGTGCTTGTGTATGGGTATACGTAAATATATATGTTATAATTAGAGAGAGAAGCACTGGGGGAAAAAATTATAAATGGTGTATAGGTATGTCCTGGGTTTCTACCTTATATTGTTTATAAACTCTAGGAAATCTTAGTAAGTGTTAGAATGTCAGTTTTTGGCTCAAGTAAGAGCTGGTTTAAGTGACCCTGGAATGCATAGAGGATAGAAGACAGATCTCCATTCTTTTGGACCAGTTCAGGTCTTCTGGCCTTTCAGCCTGTTAACAAGTTGATTACCAGCTGCATCAATAAAAGGGTGGTACAACCTCCTGGTTGTGTCTCATTTTGGACCTTTCTTATCTCTATGGATGTTTTGCCAAATCTCGGCAACCATCCCAGCAACCATTGGTTACTCAACACAGCTGACTTTGACTTGAAAGTAAAGATAATTGACTGTCACAAAGCAGGGGAAGGCTTTAAAAGGAAATTTAGAGGATTCCAACTTGGAATTTATTGGTTATTTATTAAAAGGTGAAAAGCCTACTCTCCGGGATAAATATTCACTTTTGCCGGAGATTGGGATTCTCACCCTTTATAGGACTTCGCCCTATGCAACAAGGGGTCAACATTGGTGATAGTAGTGCTATCGTTGGCGTTAGGACCCACCGGACCCAACGGTGGTAAGATTCACAGGGTCTCGGAACAAGAATCGCCACAATTCTCTTTCCGTTATCGCATATAAGAATGATGATAATAGAAAAAAAGAAATTAAATAATGCTCTATTCTAGAATAAAGCATTTTACCCAATGGTCAATACATTTAAAATATTTTGCTAAAAATATTTGAATCTTTTTTTTTTACAATGCAATGTTTATCTTTTCTTAGTTAGTGTCTGGACTGTCAATTCCACTGCACATGAGCGAACCAGCTAACCGGGTCATGCATTCTCATATCCCCTCACACCGGCCCAGCGTAGCGGTACATTGAGTCCTTAACCACTCCCGGCCAGTATGCCCGAGGTAGCTAGATAACATTCAGCTGCCTTGGTGACATTTTATTGATAAATTATGGTGATAGGTGTTTTTAGAAAATCAGCCCTAGTGCCAGATATTAATAAATAGACCCCAATGTGCTGTCAAATGATGAAACAAAAATTTTACTTTTCGGCCACAACCACAAAAGATGAAGAAATACAACATATGAAGAAAATAAGAAGTTGACAACCTTTAAGCATGATATGGCTCTATTATGCTTTGGGGTTGTGTGGCAGCCAGTAGCACAGCAAAAGCTGCCCTGGTGGACGAAAGGAATGGATTCAACTAACTATCAATAAATTCTGGGAGCTAATATTCGGTGAAGAAATTGATTCTGAAAACAGGTTGGATATTTCAGCAAAACAACGATCCAAAACATATCTCAAAATCAACCATGAAGCCCTCACAGGAAAAAAAGATTAAGCATTTGGTATGGCTCTCACAGTCTGCAGATTTGTGTAATACTGAATAATATCTGTGGGGAGATCTCAAACATTCTGTGCAAGCAAGATGACCAAGGATATTTCTGAGTTAGAAGAGTTATGCAAGGAAGAGTGGGGAAAAATTCTGAAGAAGGAATAGAAAAACTGGGCAGCACAGTGGCCTAGTGGTTAGCACTTGTGCTTCGCAGCACTGGGGTCATGAGTTCGATTCCCAACCATGGCCTTATCTGTGTGGAGTTTGTATGTTCTCCCTGTGTTTGCCTGGGTTTCCTCCGGGTGTTCCAGTTTCCTCCCACACTCCAAAAACATACTGGTAGGTTAATTGGCTGCTATCAAAAATTTACCCTAGTCTCTACCTGTCTGTATGTATATGTCTTTGTGTGTGAGTGTGTCTATATTAGGGAATTTAGACTGTAAGCTCCAATGGGGCAGGGACTGATGTGAATGAGTTCTCTGTACAGCGCTGCGGAATTTATTTTCTTTAATCTGTTAAATAAATGTACAGAAATTTTGTCTCTAAAAATACATTTGCTTAATTAAGCTTAGCACAGGTAAACGTATATGTTAGACATGGTTTACGATACTAAAGGGTTGTGTCTACTAACTCTTTCCTTGGTCTCTGTCACAGTTTTGGTCCTTTTTAGACCTGCCTACACCCAATTAACGTCATACCATTCCCCAATAATGTCAGACATATCCCTTGACACTAGGCCATACCCATAAGTAATTGCATTGTGAGAGGATGATCACAGCTCAATAAGATTGGCGGTAGAGCTCTAGGAGTAGATAAAAGTATTATGGGAAAGAAAAGAGAAAACAATGGCCTAATCTAAACGGAAGAATAGTGAGCTCTGCAAACATACTAGCATCAAAGAAACATCACAATCATACCTTAATATTTACAAAAGCAACATACAAATGGAAAGTAAAATATATAGAGAGAGAGGAATCCAATTAGTCGCGAAGTGTCTCTGGAACATCCGCTAGATGCTTTGGAGTGGAGATTGGACAGAAATCTCTGCTCTATTTTCCCGATAGAGTTGCGAGGAAAAATTAACAGAGATTTCTACCGTAATTGCCGGCTATGTCCGTGCGCCACATGGCCGTCAATTGAATTTCCCCCATTGTGTCTGACACCCTTTAAGGCATAAATAATGCTTGGTAGGGGGGATATATCTCTGAACAGCTAACCTTTATAGGACCCCTAAACCTAAAATATAGCTCAAAGGGCTATTAATAATATTCAGAAGATATTAAAAATAAAGTTGTGATCATGTTTTTCCTCTTTACCCACCAGGCTTCCTGTATGTAAGCCTATTGAAGAATACTACATGCAACCTTATCATCATCATGTTATTTATATAGCACCACTAATTCCGCAGCGCTGTACAGTGAACTCACTCACATCAGTCCCTGCCCCATTGGGGGCAAGCAGTCTAAATTCCCTAACATACACACACACAGAGCCGGATTTAGACCTCACGGGGCCCTAGGCAAAATATTGGTTTGGGCCCCCCCTCCCTGAACCAATCCATAGCACTATATTTTTTTTAGCATAGCATATACCCCTATAGTTAAGTAGAAGGGTAAACTATGCACCGCTGCACATCACGATGCTCCTCCTACATCGCCATGCGGCCCCTCATTATTGTCCCTCTCATCACACTGTGCTCTCCTTTATCATTACACTGCATCACACTGTGGCCCCTCATTACTGTCCCCCTCATCGCACTGCGATCTCCTTTATCATTACACTGCATCACACTGCGGCCCCTCATTACTGTCCCTCTCATCACACTGTGCTCTCCTTTATCATTACACTGCATCACACTGCGGCCCCTCATTATTGTCCCTCTCATCACACTGTGCTCTCCTTTATCATTACACTATATCACACTGTGGCCCCTCATTACTGTCCCTCTCTCACACTGTCCCCCTCCTCTGCCCTCTCTCACGCTCCCTCTCACTCTGCCCCCTCTGCCCCGCGGCAGCCATAGAAAAAATGATATTTGATGTGTGGACAGGTGCTGAAAAAATGCAAATAGACACACACAACTCCGTACATTTGCATGTAGTATGTTAAGGGGGATAGCATAAAGCTTAGTCATATTCTCCTAAACATGTTAGGCTCCTAGATTTATGGCCAAATAAATTGTTCCAGCATTTGATAAATAATTGCTAAATAATGGCTTGAATTAGACTAAAAATCTTAAAGACATTCCCAGTCTAAAGACAATGCAGAGAAAAAAAAGATGACAAACAATTCAGGATCTGCAAATTATGCTTTTAAACTTGGTCACCTAATATAGAAACATTTGTAAACATATATTATCTTCTAAAGCAATCATTTTCATTGTAATGCCCTATTAACATACTTTAAAAACAATATATATATAATAAAATAAATATATCTAAAGGTTTAATCTTGCTGAACTGTGATACAGGGTTTCACTAATGCATCACTGGAAAGCAAAATTACTGAACAAACACATTGTTCTCACTCCTGTATTGCATCAATCTGGCAGCAACATATAGGTAAAACTTCCTATTACTGAGTTGTTGTCATCTAATGATGGCCTACATTACTGGGGCATCGCAATATTGTCTATGCAAAATGAGTTCTCTATCGTTTGTATAGTGACTTTTATGCGCGATTGTGGAGATGACTTTACCAGCACTCTCATGATACAACTTCCTGGTCGGTAACTATGGCTTTTCTGGCTCCTCTGAGGTGATGGAGAACAGGTATGAAGAAGAAAAATGCAGCCTGCCTCCCGGGAGAATTCATGCTAGAGGTCTTGCATACTCGCGGGGAAGGGGGGGGGGGGTTCGGGTCCCGCGAGTCGGGGGAGGGGCCGCCGGGTGCCGCGAGTCGGGGGAGGGGCCGCCAGGTGCCGCGAGTCGGGGGAGGGGCCGCCGGGTGCCGCGAGTCAGGGGAGGAGCCGCCGGGTGCCGCGAGTCGGGGGAGGGGCCGCAAAAAAATAATTTTTTTTTTCCTTTCTCCTGTCCCCCCCATCTGGGCCCCCTGAGAGCCGCTAGGCCCTAGGCAGGTGCCTAGGTTGCCTAGCGGTAAATCCGGCCCTGCACACACACACACACACAGAGAGAGACTAGGGTCAATTTTGATAGCAGCCAAATAACCTACTAGTATGTTTTTGGAGTGTGAGAGGAAACCGGAGCACCCGGAGGAAACCCACGCAAACACAGGGAGAACATACAAACTCCACACAGATAAGACCATGGTCAGAAATCAAACTCATGACCCCAGCGCTGTGCGGCAGAAGTGCTAACCACTAAGCCACTGTGCTGCCATATGTGTCTGAAATGGCTGAACTTGGAAACTTTAAATGTCAATAAAATAGTAAATAGCACTTTGCTTTAATTAAAAAAGTGGAACAAGGTCCTTGGTTATTTGTTGATTGATATTTTAAAATGTTCACTAGCTGGTGACTATGTGGTCTTCCTTTAAACTGAAAACCCTCCATGTGTATTTGTCATACGATCAAGTGCTGCCATTGTAAAGTTTCTGATGACTATAAATGAATAGAGACCTTTTTGCATTCCTGATAAATACAGGATGATGGACTCCACAGTGAAAGTCTAACCTTTATTTCTAACATGGAAAATAATATGAACAAAAGCAAATGTTTCAACTGCAATGTGAATTTCCAGTTTCTTCCTTAGGAAAGGAACAGAGCAGGGTGACTTTGGCTAAGTGAACAGTACAAACATCCTTTGGCAGATACATCATTAATATAAAAAGAAAAAAAGTATTCACGCTGAATAGAGACTTTTTCTAAGGTAAGGATTTCTGTAAAGCCAGGTCTGTATTTCATTATAGTGCTGAGATCCTGACATCATGGGATGCTAAAGTATGAAGTATTAAATGAGAAACAGGGATTGATATTAAACAGCTCCCTTACTGTAGGATAAACCAATAAGGGCCACTGGGAAGACAATTCCAAGATTTTTTTTCTGTAAATACAAGTGTCATCAAGAGATATTCAGTCACCGAACAGCTTAATGCGAGTGGATTTTTTGGGTCTGGCTTCAGTTCCATAATCTAATTATACAGATAAGGTTCATCCTACAAGCTGCAATTGCGGCATCTAGCGACTCATTAAAACTTCTTCTTATACAGTATTTTACTGCCACTTACACGTAGAGGAGATCATACTTACATTGCTCTTCGAGGTGTACAATATCTCCTTGGCCATATTAAGGAGGAGGTGGGAGATACAGTTATTGCATTGAGTTCCCCCTTTCCCTTAAAAACTCCGGTTTGACGATCTCTGTCAAAATCCCACACACAAATTACTTTACTTGAAGCCCCTCTCACCTGCTCAGGAGCTGCTGGTGTACATTGGGCTGTGATAAGGTAGTAGCATTGACATATTATTATTATTATTATTATTATTATTATTATTAATATAGATTTGTAAGGCGCCGCAGTGCTCTGCAGCGCCGTACAGTAGGGAAAACAGGACATACATAAAACAGGAACATACAAGGTAGACAAAATAAATGCAGACATGAAACAAAGGGTATGAAGTGCCCTGCTCATTAAAGAGCTTATATTCTAAGTGGAAGAGGGCACAGCTGATACAAGAGGAGCGAGTGTGGCTCAGAGTGGAGATTGGGACAGTTTTGAGGGTCTATTAATGTGAATAGTGTTATTGGGGATAAGGTCACCTCTAAAAAACAGATGGGTTTTCAAAGAGCGCCTAAAGATTTGAAGACTGTGGGAAAGTCTGATTGAGCATGGTAGGGAATTCCATAAGTGGGGAGCAGCATGGGAGAAGTCTTGTTGGCGGGAGTGAGAGGTGGTTACCAGAGATGAGACAATGCGGAGGTCAGAGGTAGATCTAAGGGGGTGGGAGGGAGAGTATTTTGATATGAGATTTGAGGGGTATGTTGTTGAGGGCTTTGTAGGTAAGGGTGAGTAATTTGAAATTGATTCTGACATATTATCAGGGATGATTAATTTTAACATCATGATTGAGACTCCTCTGTAATCAGTGGTGTGTGCTAAGATGTGGGTGCCTGCTAACATCTGATAGTATGAACACAACAGAAATCCAGAAAAACAGCTATAAACTACTATAAATATCCTGGGCCAAATGCTCAAAATTTACAAAGATGTACTCACCTAGTGTATGTATGGAACTGTCTGCTACCTACTCGGGTACAAGGATCATTCTAACCAATAGGCACAGGACAAATGCTATTTAGGGCTAGATTTACTAAGCTGCGGGTTTGAAAAAGTGGGGATGTTGCCTATAGCAACCAATCAGATTCTAGCTTTCATTTATTTAGTACCTTCTACAAAATGATAGCTAGAATCTGATTGGTTGCTATAGGCAACATCCCCACTTTTTCAAACCCGCAGCTTAGTAAATCTAGCCCCTAGTGTGTATTTGTCATTCAATAGCAATACTAAAAGCAGTTTTGCTCTCTGTAGACCAACTCCATTACTCACATTAACAATCGGGATTGTTGGAAAGGTGAAGTGTTATAATAAAGGGAACCCAGAATCTGCACCCACTGTAGGAATCAATTTTGTAATCTGAATCAATATTAATCAATTAATTAATTTTATCGCTATACAAAATGTTTCACATGATTGTACTTGTAAACAACAGCAATAATTTCAAGGCTTCCTCCTAGAGGAAACCCACCTCTCCTTCTACCCATCCACATATTCTCTCGTTAGAGAGATACGAACTTCATGGTCAATGTCAACTCCTTTGTCCACTGTTTGGCAGAACAGATGTAAAACCAAGTGGTCGACACAGTAACATATTCTACAAGAAAGATATAAAACCACATGGTCAACATGAGTCTTGGACAACGTGTGGCTCTCTGGGTGCTGTGAAACTACAAGGCTCAGCATGCTTTGCCAGCCAATAGCCAGCCGGTAACTGGAGGGGTATACTGGGACTTGTAGTTTGCCTGGAGAGCTACAGGATGTCTGTGGCTGGTCAATGTTGACTAGCCTGTCTCATGAATCATTTCATACAGAATAAACACAGAGGTGCAAAATGATCCATCTTGTGCAATATCCAGAATGAAGGACGTCGAAGCAATAGTGCATATCAACAAGTTAACTCCCATGAGAAATAAACTCAATATTCATGATGGTTTTTTTGTGCATGATAAAGACAATAAATATTTCTTTCAAAAGTGCACCCTCAATGCCTAATGCAGAGAATACTGCGCAGCACGGTGGCTCAGTGGTTAGCACTTCTGCCTTACAGCACTGTGGTCATGAGTTCAATTCCTGACCATGGCCTTGTCTGTGTGGAGTTTGTATGTTCTCACTGTGTTTGCGTGGGTTTCCTCCGGGTGCTCCGGTTTCCTCCCACACTCCAAAAACATACTGGTAGGTTACTTGATTGCTATCAAAATTGACCCTAGTCTCTCTCTGTCTGTGTATGTTAGGGAATTACTGTAAGCTCCAATGGGGCAGGGACTGATGTGAATGAGTTCTCTGTACAGCACTGCGGAATCAGTGGCGCTATATAAATAAATTTTGATGATGATGAGAATAGCCTGTGTGGTCACAGCAAAATAATCAAGCCCTGAATTGCTAATGAAATGAATGAACAGTACTTATTACTTACCTATCTTTAAAGAGCCAGGCACCGGGGAAAAAAAAGAATTTCACATAGAAATGGTCTTATCAGAAAAGTCCCTGTAATCTCAATGGGAATATTTGTTGCCGTGCAGAGAAAAATCTGCGTTCTGTGAGAAATGTTCAGATTCGATCATGGGAACAACATGCTTCATATTTACTGAGTTTATATAGACTTGGCAGCAGTTCTCATTTTACATCACAGGGAAAACAAGTCACAAGTATATTTCAATGGAAACATTTGCAAATTGTCACATTTTCAATTAGCAAAGATAATCTCTTACTGGAACTTTAAGATAATTTATTGTTACTGTTAAAGTTCCCCTGAGGTTCTGTGGCCAATAGTGTATACAAATAAATAACATACAAATCATTACTGGTACTGTAGATCTTACATTTACATTTTCACTATTGAAGTTAAAAAAACATTACACAGTTACTAGCAATACTTATATAAACCCTACTCGGTAATCTGTTTAGCCTCTGGCCATTTGGCATTGATCTTAAAGGGAAAATATTCTCTATTTATAATCAGAATGTTTTGAACTTTACTCTTGACACAGAGTAATAATATAAAAATACAAAGACTTACCCAGACAAGTGGGGGGCTGTCATATTTATTGTTCAGACAAGGGGGTTTCCACCTTATGATAATATTAATTTCATTTATTAAACCTAGGAAGAAAAATAATGTACTTGGTAAAGGTTGCAGGAGGGAATATATAGTACAAGCCAATAAATTAAAGTTATCTCAAGGTGGAAAATAAAATATCTTATACCGGCAATGTTCCCAATGTTTTCATTATCATCATCATCACTTATTTATTTACATAACGCCACTAATTCTGCAGCGCTGTACAGAGAACTCACTCACATCAGTCCCTGCCCCATTGGAGCTTACAGTCTAAATTCCCTAACACACACACAGACACACAGATAGAGAGACTAGGGTCAATTTTATAGCAGCCAATTAACTTACCTGTATGTTTTTGGAGCATGGGAGGAAACCGGAGCACCTGGAGGAAGCTCATGCTAACACAGTGAGAACATAGAAAATCCACAAGGATAAGGCCATGGTCGGGAATCAAACTCATGACCTCAGCACTGTGAGGCAGAAGTGCTAACCACTGAGCCACCGTGCTGCACACAGTAGATAACTTCTTCTCTATTGACTCTTGGTGTTTTCAGCCTTATTTTAATTAAATCGATAAATAATGTGTGTTTATATTTAAGACAATGCTATTGTTCATGTAACATTTATTTATAATATATATAAGCTTAAGAACTGGCACTCATACACCAGTGCAAACTACCCTGTGAATCCAGCCGTATTGCCTCTTTATTTATGCACATTTATGACAAATTTACAATGTAAATATTATCATTATTAATACTATTATTAGCTGCATTGGTCCTTCAACTCTACCTGGCAACACAGTGACTCGTTCTATGCAGTCGACTTTTACTTAACACCAGTGAAGACATTGGCAGGCATTTGAATAATTTATTTATTTCAATGGCCCTGGATCTCACCGCTGCCCAGCGACACTAAAGAGAGTTATGTCATACCAGACATGTTCCCATGACTGGCCCCCGGGCAATGTACCATTCAATATAGACAACCTTCAGGGCCCAGCATATTACTAATTTACTTGGGTTGCTTGGTAATATAATGCAGGACAGGTTTTCTATCTCTCTGTGATTGTAGCTGGGTAGTGGTGCGGTATTAGCTAAAAAAAAAAAACTTCTTTGCCTGTTCACTTCCAACATCACTGTTGGCTCCCCAACATATAAAGCATATAATGAGTACCACAGAATTGGTAGCGGAGTCAAGTGGAAAAGAAACTTGCTAGTTATCTATAAAATCTACCTAAATAAATCTGCCTCAATAATCACACAACAAGATAGGCTCACTGAAAATCTTCAATGCTCTTACTCACAAGAAGCCTGGCAGGTACAGTAAAGAATACTTCTATCATAATGAAAACCTTATCTGTAGTACTGAGAATCTGAGAGAACAAATGTCTAGAAATTATCCCTGATTGGATGGCACGTGTTAATTAGGAGACGTTTGACTTTCCAGCTGAGCTTCTGATCCCTTACCTCTCCAGGTTTCAGAGATCATTACTGAACCTGGACCATATGAGTTTCCCACAAATAACATCAGGACCCTGTCAGGCACCGTCCTGCTTCTGCCTCCAGACGGACACCTGCCTCCATGCGATGCCTGCTTCCCGTGTCATAGCAACACACATTCTCCATTCTATTTGCATGCGAACCCTATGCTTGGCTACCCGTTGCTTGGACACTCTCTTCATGTTCACGATCCATACGCATGCGAAGGGCATCTCGGTCCACCACATAGCGACAAGTCGCCGATTGGTTGCATTCCTCCAGCCGTTTGTGGCAGCACCAATCAGGGATCTCTTTCCTCTATATAAAGAGCACTCGGACACCATTTGCTTGCCAGAGTATTTGGTCTTCAGCCTTGCTCCAGCATTTGTTCCTGTGTTATTGGCTATTTGGATTCTGACCCCGGCTTGTTCCTGATCTCTCCTTTGGTTCCTGATTTTGGTTTAGAGTGATTCTTGGTTTTGACTCGGCTTCCTGACCATTCTCCTGCTCCTGATTTGGCTGTGTTCGTCTCTATGGTTTTGACCCAGCTTGCTGACTATTCTGTGTATTGCTGCCTTTGGACTACCATTCTGGATCCTGGTGCTCCGTCACCGCTGCCTCATTTAATACTTCGCCAGCTAACTGATACTGAGGGCCGTGACCTGCACGCCTCTTGCAGCGAAGTCCATACCTCCTTGCGGTGGTCCCTGGTGAAAATCAGGGGCGTGTTAGACTTTGCACCTCAGTACTCAGTAGCGCCAACTGCTGGTAGGTGTCACCAACTTCATCTTCGTAATTGCGACAGACCCAATGTGCTAATGTATGGGAACAGAAGGGATGTTAAACAGGTGGAAGGTCGATAACCCCTTAAAAATCCAGCCAAGTAAACGTCGAGTCTTGCTCTATTATGTTCAGATAACTTAATACTCAGATAAACTCAGTTAATTCCCGGATTGAAATACTAACAGATACAGTACCCCTTTGAAGTTAGGAGGAAAACAATAACAAAAGAGTAAATTTGCACCTTGAAAACACCGTGTTGCACTATATGGGGATGGGGGAGATTTAAACAGTGCAGACAGATTTAGAGTTGGGATGGGTCATGTCCTAGCTCAACTCTAAATTGCAGTGTACAAAATAAAGCTGTCCAATATTTCTGTGCTTTTTTTTTGCTTACTACACTGTGCCAAAATCATTATGGAGTAAAACAAAAAAGAAATTTAACGCTAAAAGTCCTGGTGACAGCTCCACTTTAAATCTAGGTAGTCCTGTCTAACACAATGAGGGACACTTCATGAAACTGTTTAGTATGATAGCACTTACACCTTAATTATTACAGACCAATTTACTTCCTTGCAGGCAGTGAAAGGAATCTTCAGAGATAATCCAGATTTAAAGTTTCTTTGACACAATCTTTAGATCTTTATCCAGCAGACTTTTACAGCTAAATCCCTGTAATTGCATTTATTGAAGTAATTTATATCTATAAGCAAACAAGATACATTTTGTAATTACAGTCTGGATTGGCCTAAATCAGTCCTACCTAAAAAAAGAAGAAAAGGTTTGCAATGTAACAATCTATTATAACTGTATTGTAAATCCTGTAGAGTGGCAATGGGCAACAGACGGCCCTCGGGCTGAATGTGGCCCTAAGAGCATTCCCCTGTGGCCCCTTGCTCTTTTCTTCCTTATTGTCAGATCTGTTTGTTATAGCTTAAGACTTATTTAAAATGGCTGCTGATATGTTATTACAGATTAGTGTTTCTTTCTTTGGCTAAATTAATTAAATGTATGTGGGGCAATATAAATAAATGGGCAGCACGGTGGCTAAGTGGTTAGCACTTCTGCCTCACAGCGCTGGGGTCATGAGTTCAATTCCCAACCATGGCCTTATCTGTGTTGAGTTTCTATGTTCTCTCCATGTTTGCGTGGGTTTCCTGCGGGTGCTCCGGTTTCCTCCCACACTCCAAAAACATACTAGTAGGTTAATTGGCTGCTATCAAAATTGACCCTAGTTTCTCTCTCTCTTAGACTGTAAGCTCCAATGGGGCAGGGACTGATATGAATGAGTTCTCTGTACAGCGCTGCAGAATCAGTGGCGCTATATAAATAAATGATGATGATGATGATGATGATAAGCTAATTTCTGTTCATTAATGTAACTTAAATTTAGTCATCTACTGATTCTGCAGTTATTGTTGTCCTGAAAAACAAACTTATGTAAAGTATAGATGACAGAATAATCTACTTTCCTATCTAACATCACACTGGGGCACAATAAAGCCAAATCTTGTGTTATTGGCTTGCAGTCTCCAAGGTAATAGAAATGCCATACAGACTGCATATTGGTTGATTCCTTCACATGGGCATAACTAACAGGTTTTGTCATTTTGCCTTTTATTAGACAGTTTCTGAATATAGCAGAGATCACATGATCTGGTCACCAGTTCATTCTCCACTAGTCAGTGAGCTTTAGGAGTAATTCTTTGGGATGACACTGGATCTTCACCATCATTACACCGCAGCAGTTTGGATCTTCTAATTGTACTTTAATAAAACAGCTGTGAATATAAAAAAAGACAGACAAGCGCTGGAATTGGAGTATAACAATAAATTAAAGTAATCTTTGAGTAATTTAATACTCCAACGCCCAAACCGTATATAAGGAACGTCCTGATTATATGCAACCGAGATTCGAAACTGCACTAAACGGAATTAATACAAAGGTTATATGTCTTTGTGTGAAGTTCATCTCTTTCCAAGATATTTTCTCTGGCTACCATACAACCATGCCTAAAGCTTGATTAAACAGATTTTCATTTAATTACTAGCTTCATGCTTCTGATTTATTTAGCTTGGCAAGTCAGCAAAGATAATTATCCATGTACGTTGTCATGCATCTCCGCAATTCGATAGAACATTCTGTAATGTGTGTGTTCCGTATGGAAGACTTAGTGTCACGCTCAGTTCTGTTGTATGGATTGAGTCAATAGAGTTCCTTTTTCAGTTCTTCCTTCCTTACCAAACGTTTCAAAGTTCATCTGAACAGAGGTGTGCTCATAATTTGGAATATAGGTTTCTGTGAATGATTTTCTGTGGTGCTTTTCACTGTTATCCTTGGTAAGAAAAGATGATGAAAATTGTTTCAAAGAGTTTCTTAGTTTAAAACGTCACGATTCATTCTCGAACTTTAAATAGACTAAACCGAATTCAACTCTTTCTATCCCTATTATATACAATGCTGCATGGACCACTGTTAGATGCACGCAGCTCTCCCTTTTCAAGCAGAGCTGTGTGAAGCGGGGGCAGGGTAAAGCCACCTCAATTATACAGTGCCTCAGGCTTGGGGGGTTTCCAGGCACTAGGAACCCCCCTCCATTTGCCTATGACTGTGGTCCCATTACCCTGTTTATGCATTTTCTGGAATGAGCTAATGAGACAACGAATTCATGAAGTACTTAAGCCATAAAACTGAGCAGTATTTTAAGAGAAAAAATTGAAAGGGGTGACACTAAAGGTGTAGGAGGATGGACGTCATGTGATATTGTTCCGCCCCTCCACACAGTCATGTGCACTTTTACTTTGTGGAGGCGTGAAGGGAAAAGGATCAACATACCTAGAGATCCCGTATTAGCCATATTAGCCATGCCTATAATTCTTTCTCAGTCTATGAAAATCACCTCTTGCGTCCTTTTTGATTGCGAAATTCTGTAAAACAGCTAATGGACCCTATAAGATAGGAGACTGATGCTCAGTTGCTCGCATCTGACACTTGCTCACGTCTGACACTTACACCTCTTTACAATTGCAGAGGCGGAACAAACTCTTCTTGATCTTATAACCTAGTTGTACGTATGCCTGACGTCAGCCTGAATCATATTCTACAGGTGCAGTGCTGGAAGCTGGGGTACGTTTTTCCGAACTAGAGAATTCCGACACTAGATATATCGACAAAAAAAATGCTGATTACTATAAGCCAGACATGCAGGAAATACAGACCTAAAATAAAAACCACACAGAACCTGTCCGACAAGCCTGATATAAATTGCAACTGCAGAAAATGCTGGCAGTAGGATTCTCGCCACTTAAAATGGCGACAGTGAGATTGACGATTTTAACGGGGCAATGCCAGGACCCGCCGTCTGTATAATCTGGAACCCCTAATCCTAACTCTAACCCTAATTCTAACCATAATTCTAACCCTAACCCTAATCCTTAGATAAGATTTATACTGTGTATTTTATCGCAAGACTGTATTTGGTTTATAGTAATCGGCATTTTTTTGTCGATATACCTAGTGTTGGGATTCTCTTGTTCGGATAGATGACTACCACTGGTGCTGGACTCATCTTGAAACGCCGCTGACTCAGCAAAAATACGCTATTTTTACGGGCAGCTTCTTTTTAGCGCAAATTGTGCCCAACATGCTTCAATCTCAGCATCAGTTCCTAGCTCTCTATTTTGCATCTAGTAAATAGTTTTTAGAAAATAAGACTTGTAAGTGAATGATGTTAACCAGCAAATCTCATGATTGACCTGGAAAAGGAGGAGTTTTCAAATGATTCTTACAGAACGTTATATTTTCACCTTAAGGAATATTGCACACGTCGAGTAACCAAATCAATTGGGACTTGACTGTGCTGGTTTTCACATTTAGATGCACAGAACAAGCACGCTCTGTTTCGCTCTTACAATCAGAATAGCATGATTGTCTGTTAGAAAACCTAGCGATGAAATTGAAAATAAAAACATAACATAAGACAATGAACTTTCAGTGCCAGACAGTACTGACGCCAAGGAGCATGCTCGACAGCTTAACCTGCTGAGCTATTGGAACCTATCAATACCTCACTGCGAAAGCCTGCTGTACAGCTGCAATGTTTTAACAGGTGTGAAATGGTAGATTCAGGGGGCCGAAATGATGGTTAGCATTAAGGGTTTTGTAGAAGCTTTTTAACTTTAAAAAAGGAGGTGGTCTGTTTAAATTCTCCGAGATTGGCTTAATATTTGAACAGGGTTGTCTTAAGCTTTTGGAAAGTATGCACAAAAATATTGAAACTGTTTTCCTGTTAACTGTTAGGTATGTATCCCGTATGGCAACCTGTTGATGGAGATCTTTAAAGGGCTTTGAAAACTACATGCACGTTTAACTATAACTATAAAGCAATAACTCATGCAATGAAGTCATTATCCAGGTAGTCTTAGATAATCAAGCTGTTTTTGGATGCTGTCAATTCCCAACCATGGCCTTATCTGTGTGGAGTTTGTATGTTCTCCCTGTGTTTGCGTGGGTTTCCTCCGGGTGCTCCGTTTTTCTCCCACACTCCAAAAACATACTGGTAGGTTAATTGGCTGCTATCAAAAATTGACCCTAGTTTCTCTCTGTCTGTGTGTGTGTGTGTATGCTAGGGAATTTAGACTGTAAGCTCCAATGGGGCAGGGACTGATGTGAGTGAGTTCTCTGTACAGCGCTGCGGAATCAGTGGCGCTATATAAATAAATGGTGATGATGATGATGATGTCAGATTAAGTTGTAAACAGAAAAATATGTTGAGGTCCTCCTTGCATTTGTTATAATTACAAGTGGTCGGAGTTCCAGGGGTAGCCCTAAACCTCGGAGGAACCTACCTGGATTTACTAATGGTTCAAGATAATCTAGTCCAACGTTGGTTGAATTTATCCAGCCATACCTGGATAATATTAAGCAAAATACATTTTCCCTTATTTAAAGTAGATTCTCAACAAATAATCCAGTATAAACGTTTAATGTGTGCACATATTGCTAATTCAAACATCATTTTCAGGTCAAAAAATGAATTTATCTTATCCATTTTGTGATTTGCAGCCAATTTTGACATCTTTCATTTGAAAGTTGAATACTTAAAGGGGGTCTATCAATGCAGTAGGAATTCGTAACATCATTGAGGCATGGAGCGGGGATGTCACCATTGATAAACAACAAAATATGTGGGCTTACAACGCTTTTATATGTGTCACTTTTGTATGTTTGGACTTTTTAATACATTGGCAGAAGTGCAAATGGAAAGTGCAAACTACACTCTCTGCCACTTCCAAGTTGCCAGAAATATCAAGTCCATTGGCAGAAAAAGAGACTTTGGACCTGATTCATTAAAGAAAGCAAAGCAAAAAAAAAGGAGTAGATTTGTTCCGGGATAAACCATGTTACAATGCAAGGGGTGCAAATTAGTTTATTATTTTGCACATAAGATAAATACTGGCTGCTCATGTAGCACACAAATACTTGATAAGCTTTACTTTTACACTAAAATTAAAATTGATCTAGGACATGCCCTATCCCAACTATTAATCTGTCCCCACATTTTAAAAATGCCCCCCCCCCCCCCCCCCTCCAATGCAACATGGTTTTGCCAAGGTGCCAAGTTACTCCTTTTTTTTGCTTTGCACGACATTGAATACACCTGTAAATGCACAATAAGTCATAGCAAATTAATAAACAATACAATCCTGCAAAACATAATCTCGTGCTTGCATGTTGGAGCAAGACTAAGAGCAATCACGTGTCAAATCCAAACGCTCAGCAAAATTATTACTGCACCCCAGAAATGCCATCACAGTGGCCCTTAAATCCATGTGCTTCCCAGTTACAACTGATGTGTAAGTGATGGGTCCACTTTAAATTAGTTAAATTGCCTGTTAATTGGTTACTATATCCACAAACAGGTCCAAGCAGCCAACATCAGTTAGAGTAGGTCTGGACAACCTATGGCTCTCCTGGTGGTGTGAAACTACAAGCACCAGCATGCTTTGCCAGTCGAGAGCCAACCGGTAGCTTGCAGGGTATGCTGGGACATGTAGTTTCACAACACCTGGAATGCCACAGGTTGTCCAGGACTGATTTAGAGGATCATTTCCTTCCCTACCATACTGACATCATTAAAACGGTGCACAGTGCCTGCACTCATGTTTAAACTTTATTGATATTTTGCATAGACTTTTCATGCACAAACACTATAATAATAATAATAATAATAATAATAATTATAAAATGTAATAACTCCAAGGCCAGTGCTCGGGTAATTAGGTCTTTACTGTGCTGGTTTTTAGACTTAGATGCAAAGGACAAGTTTGTTTTGTTTCTCACTTGGGATCAGAAAAGCTTCTCCAAATATCTGTGGCGCAGACCCTATAACCAGGCCGCCCACATTCAGACTCCCACCACACGCACACACATTGTGCAATGTTAGAACAGAAAACACTAATAAACAATATCTGTGTATATTATGTCTGGCCTGGCGTTGGAGTCACATAACAAGTCAAATAAGTTGACAAAAATCATTCAGACAAAATTTCTAAATGAGACAAAAACTAAAATAAATAATGAAAATAAGTAATATATACTGGGAGACCCTAACACAGACTAAGTGATATTACAGCGATACCTCACAGGGTTTTACATTTTGATGCTTACCATCCATAGATGGTTATATAGCTATAACATGAATTAAACAATTAAACAAAGTGAAGTGAAGAGTGAGTGCGGAGGGGGATGGGGGGTGCACTGAATTGCGTAATTTTAGCTTTGACTTGCATCCCAATGACACAATCATGTCATTTTGCTGCAGGGGGAGGGGCTAAAATGGCACAAATCGCATCATGGAGCACCCCTTCCCCTTCCTAGTGAAGTGTCAGGATGCAGGAGAATGATATACTCTTCCAGGAGTCTCAGAGACCTACCTGGAAGTCGGGAGTCTCCTGGAAATTCTGGGAAAGTTGGCAAGTATGGTTTATGCCCACCTTTAGTGACACCACTGCTTGACTTGGACAACGGAAATATTATATATATATATATATATATATATATATATATATATATATATATATATATATATATTATAAAGGTTGCTTTTTTTTATGTCTGAGCGATTTCCTTTGCAATTGAATTCTGCCAGCTATTTATTACACTACTTATTACGATTTTAGTTGTTAAGATTCTCCACATTGTCCTAAAAATTTCCATTTGTGTATCTATTAAGTATGCTCTATGTGTACTATCCAATCACTGTCCTCCTTTCTTTTTTGCTGTATTGCAGCATTACCTGCTTAATTTAACTTTTGCCTCTTTCTCCGATGGCGAAACCGTTGACAGTCAGACTGTGGGCATAATACAGTAAAAAAAATTCTAGGGGTACCCAACCCTGTGCTGAAAGCACCAGGACTCTTCCGACTCCCTTGGGGGCGGTGGGTGTGCGGTAGTAAAATATATTTGTATAGTAAATACATCATTTTGTGTTGGTGCACTATCGGTCCTAGCAAACCCAGGCTGCCATTAACAGTTTGACCATGCTGGTGATGTAGTACTATAAGCACCAGCAAACCCATGGCTGCCAGGGCATCCTGGCACTTGGGGAACCACTAGTGCCAGCATGCCTTGGCACCCAGGACCCGCTGTGACCTGAAGTGCACCAACACAGAATTTAAATAAACCACACACCTCGTTTACCAAATAATTGAATTAAAAAAGTAATATACACCAAATTCCTTGTTCTTCCTCTCTAATTATTCAAATGGTACATGGTTTTCCCCAAAAAAAGTACCTAATAAAATTATTCCAATGGTCCTTAGATTTCCCATTAAAAAGGACCTAAGAAAATTATTCCAATGATCCATGGTTGTCCCAAAATAAGTACCTAACAAAATTATTCCAATGATCTATGGTTGTCCCAAATACAATCGGCGGATCACCGACCATTGAAATCATTTTATTATAGGGTAAATGTGATTTTGGGGGTGGGGCAGGTTTAGAGTTAATGTTTGTGTGGTTTTTTTTTTATATTAACTATTGTGTGCGGCACTCGCTGGCTGCCACTGGCTTTGCCATATGAATGTCGACATTACTGCTCTCAACAGTCACAGTGTCAACATTTTAAACATGTCAACAGAATGAATCAGATTCACCATCGCCACATCGTGCCTGAACCTTCTCTTGCATATGGTTAAATGACTTTGCAAGACCATCATTAGCCACTTTATTAAATATAAAATATTTTAACCCACGATAGAACAAATGGGGTGAAAAAACCCTCATAAAAACAACCCATCTGCTCACTTTGAACGACCATTGCTAAATGATCATAGCCAGAATTAATTGGGTCTTCACCACCAGCCAATTACAAGCATTTTCCACACTGACAGCTTGTGATTGGCTCTCAGAAAAGATTAATCCAGTGGATATTCCAGTTTTTGATCATTTCGCAACAGTTGCTCATAGTGAGCAGGTGGGTAATTTTTATGAGGACTTTCAATTTTTTTCTAGTTTGTATTATGATGGGTGGGGCAAGTAAAAAAGAAGATTTTCATTTCAATTTGGACTACGACAGATCAAGAAAGAAGAAAAGAAGATTTGCTTCTATATTTAATAAAGGGGTGAATGAGGGTTTTGGGGTGTATTCCCCTTAACCAGAGTTTATTTGACAGTTGTGTGTGGTTATTCTTTTCCTCTTTTGGGAATATTGGCCATGGTTTTAGAGATCTGTGTATTGCGAACCAGCGCTATTGAGCAAATGGATAAAGTTCTTGGGAAAGGAGCCCCCACCGTTGTGCTGGTGTGGGATAAGGAAGGGGGAAACCACTTTAAACAAAAACAAAGAATGTAAACTGGAATTTTCAAAACAAAACTTCACATTTCCATGTAATTTTAAGAATAAGCTTAGTAGACTGAATTGGGACTGACATATTATTGAATTTCTCTTACTAAGGTCAATAAAAACATCCATTACCCTTTGTGTTTGACATAGTTGTGGTTAACTGAGATCTATTTTGGTAGTTTGCAGCTAAATTGCTCGATATTCTCTGACCAATTTAACATGATTGAACAAACAAAATCTAAACTTCGCTCTTGAATGCTTAATATTTAAGCTGTGTGACGGCTATTGACAACATATTGTACTATTGCTACATTTAATTTTTCATTTCCTTCAATCTTATAGGAGACATAAAATGATCAACAAATTTTATCCCGTTCCCAAGCTTGCTTCTCAGACACAAGTTAGTGGTTTATGAGGCTTATAAAGTCGTGGAATCCAGTAACCCCTCGTGACACAGAATTCTGATCGTTGCCTCTATACGTTTTACTGCAACACTCAGATATTCAATTGTTCATGGAATTAGCTACTTCCCTTTATAACCCTCTTAGTGTAGCACAAAAATTCAAACCATATGGATTTGAAAAACTATATACATCTGTATACACAGAGAGGGATTGCTAATTATATTATTATTATTATTATTATTACTATTATTATTATTATTATTATTATTGTTATTACTATTATTATTATTATTACTATTATTATTATTATTATTATTATTATTATTACTATTATTACTATTATTATTATTATTATTATAATTATTATTGTTATTATTACTATTTGTTATTTGTTCAGTGCTTTTGTCAGTATGTACGTAACTGTGCTGTCAAGGCCTGATTATCCAATAGGATGACTAGGCTGCACCCTAGGGCGCAAGGCTTTTGCTGGAGGCGCAACATTTTTTTGGGGTGCAAATTTATGGCAGAGAGATTAACCCTAGTGCTGCCAGCCTAGGCTGGTACTAGCAAAATCTGGGGGACATAAATATGACATAACAGTTGTTCTCCAAACTAAAAAGACAACATGAAAGAAAAATGTAGTGAGGCTGAAGACATTGAGTCCTCCTTGGGTGATCACTTGAGGATATGTAAGTAAGAGAGACAATGATGACAACAGTCACAGCCCCCTCTCCCTTCACCCTCAGTAGTGCTGGTTCATGCCTCAGTTTTGCTATACGGTTCTGATTTTATTGATCTAGAGGAAAGAATAATTATAACAAATCCCAATATACCCAGAGAACCGGTATAATTACAAATTAAACATCTAGTAACCAAAAAATAAGTATATATCTATATATATGTATATATATATATTTATATATTATCATTTATTTATATAGTGCCACTAATTCCACAGCACTGTACAGAGAACTCACTCACAACAGTCCCTGCCCCATTGGGGCTTACAGTCTACATTCCCTAACACGCACACATACAGGCACTAGGGTCAATTTTGTTAGCAGCCAATTAACCTACCAGTATGTTTTTGGACTGTGGGAGGAAACCAGAGCACCCGGAGGAAACACACACAAACACGGGGAGAACATACAAACTCCACACAGATAAGGCCCTGGTTGGGAATTGAACTCATGATCCCAGTGCTGTAAGGCAGAAGTGCTAACCATTGAGCCACCGTGCTGCCCCATAATATAGATATATATATTCCAAAGGATAAAAGGAAAGCAAAGCGCCTGATAGTGTAATATTTCTGGAAATTTTAGCCAAACAAAGGTGATATTGTCTATGCGTACCGAATAGATTGTTTGATAAGGTGTACAAGTCGTGTGCTTCTCAGGCTGCACCGGGCTACTGTCCAAGGCTCCACACCATATGCAAGATACATATGGAAAGCAGCAATAGTGTTATAATATTAATATTGTTTCAGTATAATAACCAACACCAAAACACCCCATGGATGTTATTGTGTGTTCCAGATAATAAATAAAAATCGCTTATCTGTAGTAGTAATCGAATCTCAAATCTCTTGATGTCTCCTTCCACGTAGCCCTCCTAGATGGCCAAGGATCAGCTCAAAAAAAGCTGGTGCAGCAATGTACTGTTTGAATTGAATTGAGTTCCAGAAATATTACACATCAGGCACTTTGCTTCCCTTTTATCCTTTAGAACATCTTTACCAGACCAACCATCTGGATGAATGCAACACAGCTGCTGCTTGTACATAAGAAGTGTTTGGGTGAAACCAATAAACTATATTAGGACTGGATTTGAATTTAATGCCACTTATAGCATATTTGTGTGTATATATATATATATACAAGTTAACCCGTGCATGATACTCATGCATTCTAGTCAAATCAAGATACTTAAGGTCTTAAAAAGGTTCTTGTCATGCATTTGGGCCTAGCCCTGGCCTCCTCAGGAGAAGATCGTTACTTCCCGACGCAAGCGCCCTTTTTAATGTGTGTTCATGAGGTAAAATTACCTCACGAAAATGAGTTTGACCCCTCAACTCGTAAATTTAGCCTTTACTACCCCTCCCACGGGGGGAAGGGGGGATAATGGAAGTTAACTGACTTGACTATTCTAATTTTTTTTGTCAAATAATGTCAGTATACCAAATTTCAGGTCAATTGGATGAGCCCTTTCTGAGAAAATAGTTTTTTCCACACACACACACACACACTAACGCACGCCTCTACACATGTGTGTTCATGAGGTAAAATTACCTCACGAAAATGAGTTTCAGCCCTTTTTGAATTTTTTTTCCCACACACACTAAGAATTTAGTAGGTCAGTGTATAACTCTGCCCAGCAGGTGGCGCTGCAACTTGGTTGTTTTTTTCCACACACACACAGACGCCACTAAGCATTTATATATTAGATATATATATATATATATATATATATATGTATATATATATGTATATATATATATATATATATATATATATATATATATATATATATACAGTTTTTGGAAGATTGTAACCTTATCTGAGGTTGATAAGTAGGCCCCTTACTGTTCAAGGGTTACAGTTGTGTAAAAACAATGTAAGTACTCTCCCTAAAGCTGGATACACACTACAGGTTTTTTTTCCAATAATCGACTCAACCAGCCGACATACGACCGCTCGCTCGAAAGTCGGGTCAGTGTGTGTAGTGACACGATGATCGAAAGTCTGCCCAAATGGATGATTGTCGCCTCATTTGGTTGGTCGTACCGTTCAATATTTTTCGATCAATCACCTAACGATCATGTAGTGTGTATGCACTCATGCTGACGATCTCCATAGAGTTTACAGAGTCGGCCTCTTTTCAGCCGATACTGGCGATGAATGTCAGAGCGAATAAATGTAGAGAGTGTTGTAGAAGGAATAATTCATTTGTTCAATCTGAGACAGAATATTTTGTTTCAGAGTCACAGAAGCTAAAGAAATTCGTTAGGATATGTGGATAGCTATAACAAGGCGCTTTTAATCAGTGTGACAATGTGACAGTAGTGAATGAATGAATATTGTGCTGTCATTCTCCGGACTAGAGGACCAGATAAAGGACCAGATGAAGAGCACAGATCTGAAGATAAATCGTGTCAGTGTGTATGGATGCATCGTCAGACTGATCGGACCTTCAGTCGTAGGTATAATCATTTGAGATAGCACGTCGGTCTGAAAAATTCTTCAGTGTGTACCCAGCTTAACTCTTGTCTCCAGCAGCATAACTGTGGTGGAAAGGACATACTGTGGCGGGTTCATTTGCTGTCAAGTTAATATGCAGGCAGCTCACAGGCTCCCGATGGTAAACGGGAGACAGAGGCATTGGAAGTTAGTGCATGCTTTTTTATTTTACATTGTTGCCCTCACACACGCACAGTGATAAAATATACTTTGGTAGAAAAAACAACCCTCAAAACTATTGAGACAATAAAATTCTAATTTTAACCACCAGGATGCATGTTTCCATAATTAAATCAATAAATATAAAAAATGCCTCCCCAGATCCTTCAATAAGAAAAATTAATTCCTTCAGGAACACTTTTAAAGAAGAGTAGTGTTACAAAGGAGGAGCCTGTTTCTTGAGTACATGACACTAGCGAAGACATCAGGCAACGGCAAAGGGGGTAATCCTAAAAATCTGAGTACCAGGGGTGCACTTTTTCTCCAAGCCACAAAAAAATCTATTTTATAACTACACAGCTCATTAATTTTTTTACATTGCACAATGCATCATTTTACCCACACCGTTCACAAATAATGTATTTCCCATACAAAGAAAACATCATTGTGAAATGTACATTAAGTATACAGTTTAGTAATTTATCACAATTTAAGGAGCAAGTTAATGAAAAGCTGTCAATTAAAATCACTCTCTGTGCTGACCTTTCCTTTCCAGTTTAGAAGAGAGCTTAGGAGCAAACTGAAAGAAAACAATGGTGAATATCCTGGACTGTCAAACAAAAACAAATATGGTCTCTCCTTCCCTTCCCTCTCTTCCTGAGTACATTATTGAAGTGCTGATCTTTGGCCTTTTGACTAGGAAAGAAAGTCAACCAGATTGACATTCCCAATATTCATTTTGCCCAAAGCTCTGCTCCCTGCCTGTTTTTCATGTGAGAACAGAGTTTTGCTGGGGCTCGCTCATAACTCCATGGAGAAAATATGGCAGACACTGCAAAGGATCATGTTTAAGTGTGCGAAGACATTAAAATCTCATTCTTCTTGTCTTTTTTCCTGGGTCGTGACAGGTCACATTAACAAAGCTTCCTGTTTCGTTATAATACAGTTTTATCATCTACCTTCCACATCCCAAGCTTTCCCCCATTTGTTTAATATGACACTTCCTAGTTCCATCAGAATGTTTTTTATCTTTGTTGTTGGGCATGAATTGCCTGATTCATTAACGATCTTAACTTGAGAAACTTCTTATTTCAGTCTCCTGGACAAAACCATGTTACAATGCAAGGGGTGCAAATTAGTATTCTGTTTTGCACATAAGTTAAATACTGACTGTTTTTTCATGTAGCACACAAAATATCAACTTTAAATTTCAGTGTACAAATAAGCTATCAAGTATTTGTGGGCTACATGAAAAAACAGTCAGTATTTAACTTATGTGCAAAACAGAATACTAATTTGCACCCCTTGCATTGTAACATGGTTTTGTCCAGGAGACTTAAATAAGAAGTTTCTCAAGTTAAGATCCTTAATGAATCAGGCCCTAAGTGTTGTTCGATATTTTCTGTGATAGTTGAAAAACCACGCATAGGTTTATCCATCAAATACAAATGTAGTGCCCTACAAAATGAGCACCATTGTAAGGAAACCCTTAGGCTGGTTTTATGTAGAAATAGCACATGAAAACAAACAATATAGAACATAAATATACATGGTAGCCGTAACAGTGGTGCTCGTTGTACTAGTGAAACTAAACCTAGATTTATTTATGTAATGTGTTATATAATTTTAGAACTGTTTACAGATATGCATAGGGAGTCTTTGATTTAGACATAGCATCTACTGTAAGCTAACCGAATTGAGAATATTGGTGGCTGTCAATTTTTTATTTGATCATTTATTAGGTTTGCAGTTTATTGAATTCCCTTCAAAATAAAATAAAAAAACAGTGTCCTATTCCCTTGGGGTCTTGTTCTGGTTGGAGGTCTTCTCTCCATGTGTATCCAGGTTGGCGAAACTCCCTCACTAGAGATAGAATCAGAGCAGTTGCAATTGACAACCAAGCAAGATCATCATCATAACCATTTATTTGTATAGCGCCACTAATTCCGCAGCGCTGTACAGAGAACTCACATCTGTCCCTTCCCCATTGGAGCTTACAGTCCAAATTCCCTAACACACACACACACAGACACAGACAGACAGACAAACACAGACAGACAGAATAGCGTCAATGTGTTAGCAGCCAATTAACCTACCAGTATATTTTTGGAGAATGGGAGGAAACCGGAGCACCCGGAGGAAACCCACGCAAACACAGGCCGAACATACAAACTCCACACAGATAAGGCCATGGTCGGGAATTGAACTCATGACCACAGTGCTGTAAGGCAGAAGTACACAAATACAGATATAGGAAGGTAAAACAAGTAGAAAATCAGAAAAAACAAGTAGAAGGAAGATATAAACAAATAGGAGGTGATTAACAAAGCACACATTATGTGCACTACAAAATACCTTTTTTTTATTGAGGTGTTTCGTTGGTCTATCAAACTTTTTACAATTTTTTCCTATGGTACTTCTGTGCCAATCCAGCACATACTTGTACATTTCGATGTATACAAATACTGTCTGTTGGTTTACTGTGCTATCTGTTTCCACCTTAATAACCTCAATTTGCCCAGACATATGCACACAAGGAAAATTAATCAGGGCTTATTTCAAGAAAAGGGGGCAACCCAGTGACCTGGGATGTTCATCAATATCGCTGGCTATTTGTAGGTGGGGGAAATAATGAATGCATAGGAATAGAATAGGGATATACAAGGTTCATGAAAAGGTGCAGGCGTGAGAATAAATGGTAGGGAAGGGCATGCTCATGTGAGCTTTGGTGAACCCCTAGCCCACCAGGGGTTATACATTATATGTAATATATATATATATATATATATATATATATATATATAATTAGAACTTAGTACTATACATTAGCGCATAAAATATTCTGCACAATCTTGCAGTAGCTTCACAAAATGCAGGACTAAATCTACTCTAGTGTAAGAAAGTACTACGGCAGTATTTGAACACTGATTGAGATCCTAATACTCCTGTATATAACGCTATTGTCCTGTTAGCAAGGTACCTTAAGCAATTAGGAATCTAAACCTCAGCAGTGCTTCAAGTATGGTAAGACTGCCAACTGAGACACCGTTTATCTTACTAGCACAGAAAGTTTCCTCACACTGTACTTAAAATAACCTGCTTCAGACATCACACTGCGCACCCATACAATCAGGGCCGGTGCTAGGGTGCTTGGCGCCCTAGGTACACTTTCAAAATCCGCTTTGAATAAGATGCACACAATATATCTCTGTATTCCTGATCTCCAGGGCTACTTCCCACTATCCTGGTAACTTCTCTTCACCCTAATGGCAGACACAAGGCTAGATTTACTAAACTGCGGGTTTGGAAAAGTGGAGATGTTGCCTATAGCAACCAATCAGATTCTAGCTTTCATTTATTTAGTACATTCTACAAAATGACAGCTAGACTCTGATTGGTTGCTATAGACAACATCTCCTCTTTTCCAAACCAGCAGTTTAGTAAATCTAGCCCACAGTCTCTATAAATGGTACTATAGCACAAGCACAGTTTTCTGTTCCTCTGCTTGTATCCCTATACCTAACTCCAAACCCTCTTCAGATCTGTATCCTCTCACAGATCTGCACTGGATCCTTCTGTATGGCTCTCCCACTCACTGTCATCTCCCCACTCACTGGCTTTCCCACCTCTGCGCTACCTGTCTCCTGTTTTCTGGGCCCAGCACCCCCAGCTCCTCCTCTCCACCTCTGAGCTTCGGGACCTGTAGTTTTCAGTGGCCCCATAGAGCAATGAGCACTCACAGAACTGCACTGGGGCTACACAAAATTCTCAAATGAATAACTGTCTTTCCAGATTTCAAACTCCTTCCAATGAACTTTACAGGCATTAAGCACAAAATTATGCGGTGTACGACCCACCACATAGAAAAGAAGTATTTACACTTTTTTAGCAGTAAATACACTCAATTCACTCATCACACACTTCTAGAATAAGTAAGAAACAAAAGTAAGGTAAGGTGACTTCCCAGTGTGCTGTTTTACGGGTAAGCAGCCAAAATAGTTTCTTTACTGTGAACTGAAAATAAACATATTAGAGAAAGGATCTTTAAATCTTAAAGACGTGTTCTGGTCAAGAAAGAAAGTACATTTTTTAATTCCCTAGGACCGGCCCAGACGGTTCACGCCCTATTACAGACACTGTTAACCTCAATTCACTGTGTCACTGGAATAGGGTCATTGTCCCTTATGGGTCGGTTTACACGGGGAAAAAGATAGAGAGCAAGGGTAGCACACATCTGCAGTGGGATACTGGGGTTCTACAGGGACAATGCATAGTCCCAGAGCTGATCATACAATATATATTTATCATACCAGCATAAGCTGTAAGAATGCATAACAATAAATCATTTGATCAAGCAGTACTTACTTTTTGATCTGACAATGTCCAATTGGAAAAATAGAAAAATACACATTAATAACTAACCATCTGCAGAATATCCCCGACCAACACTAAATTATTAAAGACGAGAGTTTCCCACACAACTCCCCTTCACCAGCCCAGCCAGCCAGTCACAGGACTCCTGTCCATTACACCTATAATACTGGAATGTTATCCATTGCACTGGACTCAAAGTCTCCAAGTGCTTTTGAGCCCAGGGCTAGTAGCCTCTCAGAGGGGCCAGGAGACATGCTGTTTCTGGCAGTCCTTCCCCCAGCACTCTGTACAATTATACCTCATTATTGCACTGCTCCACAAAAAGGCTTCTCTCTGCCTGTGCCAACTCCCGCACCTCTGCAAATGAAGCCATCTTGCTCCTCAACCCTATATGCTTTGGCAGAAACATTTGCACTGATTACCCATTTTGCACTCCTTAAATGACGTCCAGTGTTGTTTGACTTTGTTGTTCTCAAATACGACACACAAATGCTCAGGGCCATCTTTTCCATTGGGCACGATGGGCAGCTGCCCGGGGGCCCCACGGGCAAAGGGGGCCCCATAGGCACGGCTCTTAATGAGAATAAATAATCCTGCAAAAGAAATAAACCTGCAAAAAACACCTTCAAGGGTCACTGAGCAAGTACATCTCTCTATCTCTATCTCTATATATCTATATCTGTATCTGTATACATCTATATATCTATATCTATATCTAGGGGCCTCGGTGCACTGCTTTGCTCAGGGGCCCATAATGTTGTTAAGATGGCCCTGCAAATGCTCAGTGCTTTGCACAGCTGTAATCAATGCATAGAGCATAGCAGAGCTGCTGCATGGTAGTGTTAGGTTTGCTCTAAACATTGCACCTAGCATTCAGGCCAAATAATGTAATCGTAAGTCTCTTCAGACTATAACATTTTCCACTTGTTATGGAGGTCGCCCATGTGCTTAGTGACAAATTGTAGGTGAGGTTACATGTAAGTTTTATTACAATGGTTTAATTTTTGCCCCCTGCCAGAGATGTGTGTTGTGCAGAGGCTATCGTCCAATGCATAGTTTCTCCTTATTTACCATGGAAGACTAAAGGGTATATTTACTAAGCTGTAGGTTTGAAAAAGTAGAGATGTTGCCTATAGCAACCAATCAGATTCTAGCTGTCATTTTGTAGAGTGCACTAAATAAATGACAGTTAGAATCTGATTGGTTGCTATAGGCAACATCTCCACTTTTTCAAACCTGCAGTCTAGTAAATCTAGCCCTAATCCTACATTGTCATAGGAATCTTGATGGTAGTCGTTGTTGGAACACCGGAGCCTTCCATATCACCTCTAAGTTAGCAACTTTGCTTGCAGACTTTTATTTCCAAGACAGTTTTTGCTTCTTCTGTGTTTGTTTCCTTCCAAGACAGTGAAAGCAGGCATGTGGTCTATAATACAGGCTTATACTGAACTCTAAAAATAGTCTGTCCTCTACATCTTCCCATGTCTGAAGCTAGTCCTTCTGGACTTGTACAGCTCCAATAATGTTGAAACTTATACAGATTGCCAAATCAGCCATCTTAAAGGCGTAGCCTGCAATTCGCATGACACATTGCTTCTCAATAAAACACAAATATAAATCAAATGAAACATTTTCTTCAACACCTAGGTTTTCAACAGATATTTCACAGGGTGTGTGACCACAAAACTGATAAAGACTCTCCCAGCTGTATATCACATCTGTCCACTGATGTGTGGTTAACTATTCACTGCAGATTCTGAACCTATGAGTCGTCTGTCCACTTATGTGTGGTTAACTATTCACTGCAGATTCTGTCCACTCAGCTTTGTAATGCTTGCTCTGCTAAAGTAAGTTACACCCAAATGCTGCCCCCAGCCTTCAACTGTAAGCAATTAACCTAAAATATTACTTTCCCATAGCCCCTTACAGTTTTGCACCCTAGGCAGTTGCCTCTCTCCCACAGCCCTAGATATGGCTCTGTTTGGTGATCCCCTAACAAATGCCTTTCTTGCATGGATGCTTATTTTTGGTGGAACTATAAATTATGTTTAAGTAAAGGTTATAAAGTTTAAATTTCTATTTTTACCTTGACAAGATCTTACAGGAGCTTAACTTTATTATTTTACTTAAAGCTGCCCACACAAACACAGTTCCAGCTGTTCAGCGTAAACACCCAAAACTTTATTTGTGCCAATTTAGGCTCACACACGTGTGGTCAACTTGGACTGAGACTCTCTTTCAGCGATCAAGCCATACAATAGAATCACACAGGGCCAAGTTTTATCCAAACACATTTTGATCAGGATTATTGGTAGCGTGAGGCCACACACAGAGAAACGTCTTAGCAATTTGGTGGAAAACAAGCACATTGCCTGACATAATCACTCTGTTTAGCCATCTTTACTCAGGGCACTGGGGGAAACAACAATTCCACTCTCATTAATTACTTTATCCAGAGTTATTCAATAGAGTACAAGCAAAACAGTCCTCCTCCTATTATGAAGAGAAGTATTGCACACAAACCGCAATGTGAGGGTAGGATTCTCTAGAAGAAAAAAAAAAGAAAGAAAGAAATGCTTTAAAAAGGAATAATGTAAAAAACAGATGTTATTCAGCATAAAATTAATCCATCTTTAACCAGCATGTGCTTAGTCAGCTGTAAGACAGATACTGGTGTAACAGGGATACACTACACAGAAAATAACACACTGAACATCATTTTCTTCAACAAATAAATGTCTCTTTTTATTGTATATAACCTTTTACATTTCAATTTGATCATAATTTATTCAAAGCAATATAAGAAGAAAACAATTTACAGTAAGAAAAATCATGTAAAAAAAAAAAAGGCAGAATAGTACAGCATAGAAAACACACAGATACAGGGAAGAAATTTATGGAAGCAGTAATTATGGATCTAGCAAAACTTCTAACAAGGAAAAATTGAGGTGTTGTCCATAGCAGCCAATCAGATTCTAGCTATCATTTAATTAGTACATTCTAGAAAATGATAGCTAGAATCTAATTGGTTGCTATGGGCAACACCTCCATTTTTAATTTTTAGAAGGTTTGATAAATCTACCTCATAGCTGCATATTAAACTTTTATGGGGAGAGTTTCAGTAATACACTTTATATAGATTACCAAAATCTCAGAAACTATAACTGGGGTGGGCAGCCATATTGTTTCATATTGCAGTACAGTATTGTTCTTATGTTTGAGTTTAGGTAAACAAGAGATAAATAATCATTGCAGACCTGAATGAAAATAACAGGAACTGTGTCAAAATGGGAGCGAGTGAAATCATTATTGAATAGGCTTACATGCCTTACATGCTAAACACGTGTGTGCACAGATGTCATACTACTACACTTGCATAGCATTTTTTTAAAAAATTGTGTTCAATGGACAGATAATGCACTTACTAATACATTAAAGTACAACTTGCTCCCTATTATGTGATCCTGCTGAAAACCATCTTGGAATTAATGTCATTCACAGGCCAATGATTGTAAAACACAGATAATCCAGACGAATCGTTGAGTTTAGAATAAACTTAACTGCCCCATCCTCATTTATTTTCTGTCTAATGTTTATTTAATGGCTGGAGATTTTGTCCAGATCTGGTTAGCTCACGGATGAATGTCTAAGGGACACAATATTTTACAGTGCTTTCAAGCATACTGCCATTTTTAAATGAATTCACCGGTCATAAGGTCACTTGTTAACAATTCTTTTTTCTTTTTTTCTTTCCATCATATTAGTCACATATTAGTTTGATCCAATTTTTTACTCAGCGATACCATATATTATCCAAATTATGAAGAGGGACTTGGTTTATTGAAGTATTTTATGGCACTCTCCCCAAGAAATGGGCTTAGAATATACAAAAGATGTCCATTAAAAGTAGTGGTGATTACTGCCACCTCTGAATTGGTGTAACACATTGGCCAATTTGCAGGATAAAAAGGACTCTGCAGATTTCTTCTAATCCACTAACAACACCCCAAATTTGCACTCTCCACCCATTGAAGCTCATGAGAATACCTCATTCCTTGTCCACAGAAGCAGCATACCTTCCTATAGGGCTCTAACTAGGGCTGTGCGAGAGGGGCAACTGCTCGGGGCACAAGCCTGTAGGGGACACAGGGAAATTAATATTTTACGTCAATTTGATTAACTTGGACAAGGGGGTGCCAGGTTTTTTTTTGTCCCAGGCTCTAAAATTTCTAGTTACGTCCCTGCCTTCCTACATTGAAAAACAGAGAAGTCAGGATAAAATTAACTTGCCCCTCCCTCACCAGAACCACACCCACAATCTCCCTAAACTCCTCCTTAATCTGTCTGAGCCCGCCTGCATTCCCCCAACACCACGCCTACTTTCCCTTTCATGGTCAGACAATCAGGAGAGAAATTGGGACTACGGGGTGGTATTAAGCAGATTTATTAAGGGTGCTATCCTGCAATGTTCCACTGAAAACACCAATCCACCCATGCCTAGGAAGCACCTCCCTCAGAAGCAGAAAAAATGAGCCTCTCATTCTTTACACGAACTGATATGTAGAAAATAACAAAATTAGGTGTATGGCTCCATAAACGAACAATACACAGCATTTGAAGCCTTACAAGATCCCTCTGATAAGTTGGTGCTACTTTATTGCATATATACTTTGAATTTTTAATTATTTGTGAATAAATAATAAAAATGTATTCAGATATTAATGTAATTTTTTTTTTCTATTTTTAATTATCACTGTTCTTCAAGTTGCAGTTAATTTTAATTTAAGCGAACAAGTTAATTTCGTGGCACTCAGATATATTTTGTTTCATTCTAATTATTTATATTTTGACTATTTATTTCCTGGTCTTAAAGGCATGTCCTTAAACTGCGCTCCTCGTTCAACAAATGTTCTTATACCCTGGTGAATATTGTCATTTTATATGACTGCTGTGAGTTTTCTATTATCACACACATTATTATTATTTTTTTATGTATGAGGTTTTTTTTTCTGAATTATATGAACCCATAGTGGCAAATCTTAATTTTTTTACTAGAAAATCTAGTTTTTATTTTCAGATATTTCCTAGATGCATTGGTATATTTAATGTATTTCCTTTATTTGTGTTGTCAGATTATTATGGCAATATATTTTAGATATCAGATAACAGGAATTTATAAGAAATATTCTTAAGGGCAAAAGTGCCACAGCAAAACTGTAATATGTTCGAAAAATCTTGATAGAATTGAAGCTTACAATGTATTTAATTTGTTAATGATTTATTGTTTTGCTATGATGTGGTTTTAAATAACCAGTAGGTTTCTCCATTAAATCTAGAGATGGGCGGGTCCGGTTCTCCGAGAACCGAACCCACCCGAACTTTGGGTATCCGAGTACCGAGCTGAGCAGCTCGGTACTCTCCCGCCCATTCCGAATCCAAATCGAGGCCGAACGTCATTGTGACGTTGTCGGATCTCGGGACTCGGTTCTCGCGATACTTCAACTTTATAAATACACGCCTCCACAGCAATCCATCGCCATTTGACAGAGGGAGAGAGCAGGGTGTAGTCATAGGCTAATTAGAGCAGGGACAGAGAATACAATATTGTTCTTGCAATTGCTCTAACCAAAATCGCTAGTGCAGAGAGGAGGATAGAGGTTTATTATTTTTTCTTCATATTTGGCACTCCCCAGCGCTTTTGGGGTGTCCCCCATAATTGTGCATTAATATTTCTGGCTGTCAAAAGTCATATCTGTCAGCAGTATCTACTAAATAATTTGTAGCACACCTCAGTGCTTTTGGGGTGTCCTCCCTAATTGTGCATTAATATTTCTGGCTGTCAAAAGTCATATCTGTCAGCAGTATCTACTAAATAATTTTTAGCACTCCTCAGTGTTTTTGGGGTGTCCTCCCTAATTGTGCATTAATATTTCTGGCTGTCAAAAGTCATATCTGTCAGCAGTATCTACTAAATAATTTTTAGCACTCCTCAGTGTTTTTGGGGTGTCCTCCCTAATTGTGCATTAATATTTCTGGCTGTCAAAAGTCATATCTGTCAGCAGTATCTACTAAATAATTTTTAGCACTCCTCAGTGTTTTTGGGGTGTCCTCCCTAATTGTGCATTAATATTTCTGGCTGTCAAAAGTCATATCTGTCAGCAGTATCTACTAAATAATTTTTAGCACTCCTCAGTGTTTTTGGGGTGTCCTCCCTAATTGTGCATTAATATTTCTGGCTGTCAAAAGTCATATCTGTCAGCAGTATCTACTAAATAATTTTTAGCACTCCTCAGTGTTTTTGGGGTGTCCTCCCTAATTGTGCATTAATATTTCTGGCTGTCAAAAGTCATATCTGTCAGCAGTATCTACTAAATAATTTGTAGCACACCTCAGTGCTTTTGGGGTGTCCTCCCTAATTGTGCATTAATATTTCTGGCTGTCAAAAGTCATATCTGTCAGCAGTATCTACTAAATAATTTTTAGCACTCCTCAGTGTTTTTGGGGTGTCCTCCCTAATTGTGCATTAATATTTCTGGCTGTCAAAAGTCATATCTGTCAGCAGTATCTACTAAATAATTTTTAGCACTCCTCAGTGTTTTTGGGGTGTCCTCCCTAATTGTGCATTAATATTTCTGGCTGTCAAAAGTCATATCTGTCAGCAGTATCTACTAAATAATTTTTAGCACTCCTCAGTGTTTTTGGGGTGTCCTCCCTAATTGTGCATTAATATTTCTGGCTGTCAAAAGTCATATCTGTCAGCAGTATCTACTAAATAATTTTTAGCACTCCTCAGTGTTTTTGGGGTGTCCTCCCTAATTGTGCATTAATATTTCTGGCTGTCAAAAGTCATATCTGTCAGCAGTATCTACTAAATAATGTTTAGCACTCCTCAGTGTTTTTGGGGTGTCCTCCCTAATTGTGCATTAATATTTCTGGCTGTCAAAAGTCATATCTGTCAGCAGTATCTACTAAATAATTTTTAGCACTCCTCAGTGTTTTTGGGGTGTCCTCCCTAATTGTGCATTAATATTTCTGGCTGTCAAAAGTCATAACTGTCAGCAGAATCTACTAAATAATTTTTAGCACTCCCCAGTGGTTTGCGCTCAGAATGGATTCAAAGCAGTCCACATATGATCTAAATGAGCAACCAGGTTCTGTCACCAGTCCTGATGTTAGTGTTCCCAGTATGTCATCTGGCCAAGGCGATGTCAAACAACAGAGTGTTTTCAAATTAGTGCAAAAAACAAAAACCAAAAAAAAATTTACTGTATTGAAGCGAAAAAGAAGTGTAACTGAGCAAAAGTTAAGTGACGATAAAAAAAAAATTGCAAGCATGCCATTCTACACACGCAGTGGCAAAGAGAGAATGAGGCCTTCACCTTTGGCTATTAGTGGCAGATCCCAAAAAGTTACCCAGCCTACAATTGGTGCACAACTACTGTTACGCGTCAAAGCTGAGCTGCAAGATAACAGTGAGGCATTACAGGAGAATATTTGCTCTGATTCACAAATGACAACAATCCCTGTGGAGAGTCCATCCAACAGTGGGATGTCTAATCGTGAGCATTCTGCTGATGTGTGCCTTAATAGCCCGAGTGTAGCCGGTGATACCCAAATTGAGGATGCCACTTTGGAATTAGAAGAGGATGAGGGGGAGATTTGTGTAGGCGACGAGGGCGCTAATGAGGATGTTGATGAGGATGAGGTTGTTTGTGTAAGTCCTGCACCAGTGGCAGCAGTTCTGGCACGTGACAAGAAAAAGGCCATTGTCATGCCTGGGCATAAAACAAAAAAATCCACTTCTTATGTGTGGAATTATTTCTACCCAAATCCAGACAACAATTGTATAGCCATTTGTAGTGTATGTGAAGCCACAGTCAGTCGAGGGAGGGACCTTAACCATCTTGGAACCTCGTCTATGTTACGCCATTTAACGAGAGTTCATGGCAAAGTGTTGGGAAAAGCTGAAAGTTCTTCCCAAAAGAATACAAGCACTCCCTCATCAGCTAAGACCCTCTGCTCACCGACATACCGACGGCTACAAAATACACCCACCACACCATCCTCATCAATATCCTCAGTAGCGCTTGGAGTTAGCCCGGCATCCCACTTAAGGCTGGATGACTCCGGCACTATTATTGATTCCTCTGAAGAAAGCGTTAGTCCTGCTGCTGCTGTTGCTGCTGCTGGGGGTGAATCGTCATCCCAGAGGCAGGTTAATAAAATGAGCAGTCCTACATTTCAGCAATTAACTGTGAAACAATCATTTGCGAGGGGAAGCAAATATGACAGCAGTCACCCAGTCGCCAAGCGAATCACAGACGCCATGGCTGCAATGTTAGTGTTAGATCTGCGTCCAATCTCCACAATAAACGCAGCTGGTTTTTCACAGTTAATTGAGGTTTTGTGTCCGCGTTACAGAATTCCATCGCGACACCATTTCTCCTGTAAAGCTATTCCACAACTATACCAAAAAGTGTGTAAAAATGTAGAGATTGCGCTGAAAAATGCCATTCTGCCCACTGTTCACTTAACCACAGATATGTGGACAAGTGGAAGTGGCCAAACCAAAGACTATATGACTGTGACAGCCCACTGGGTTGGTCATTCACCTTCACCAGCAGGAACAGCAGCAGCATGTACACCACTACGTAACATTTGTCACAGGCAGGCCACTCTTTGTATCACCGGCTTCACTAACAGGCATACGGCTGACAATTTGTTACGCAAACTGAGAGATGTGATTGATGCATGGCTTATACCACTCGGACTCTCCCCAGGGTATGTCATTTCAGATAACGCCAACAATATAGTGCGAGCATTACAGCTGGGTGATTTCCAACATATTCCCTGTTTTGCTCACACCATCAACTTGGTGGTGCAGAGCTTCCTACGAAATAACCGTGAGGTGCAGGAGATGCTTTCGGTGGCCCGTAAAATTTCAGGCCATTTCAGGCATTCAGCCACAGCATGTAGGAGATTACAGCAGCTCCAAGAGCAGTTTAACTTGCCCTGCCACCAACTTAAGCAAGAGGTGGTAACTCGGTGGAATTCCACCCTGTACATGCTTCAGAGGATGGAGGAACAGCGCAAAGCCATCCAAGCATATTGCACAAGTCATGACATTGGGAAAGGAGGGGGGATGTATTTCACTCTTGCACAGTGGGGAATCCTTTCAGTGCTGTGCAAGGTGCTGAAACCATTTGAAGTTGTGACATGTGAGGTCAGTGCAGACTCTGCTAGTTTGAGCCAAGTCATTCCTTTAATTAGACTATTGGAAAAGCAGCTTGAGAAAATGAAGGAGGAGCTGAAAGCAAGCAATTCAGCAAAGTATGTTGGCCTTGTCGATCAAGTACTTAATTCGCTTCACAATGATCCTCGAGTTATTAAGATCTTGAACTCGGATCAGTACGTTTTGGCCACTGTGCTTGATCCAAGGTTTAAAACCTACATTGAGTCTTTACTTGTAAATGAGCGAGATGTGAACTTTTGCAAGGAGCTATTGCTCAGCAAGTTGGCCGCTGAACTGGGCCTCGGCTTGACGACGTGTCCTCCTTCACTTTCTCAAGCTGTTGCTCGTAAAAAATTAAATTTCCAAAAAAGAAGCAGGGAAGACACAGGGGGCAGACCAGAACAATTTAACATCTGGGCTGGTTTGAAGGATTTTTCAAAAAAATGTGTCACTTTGCCCATAACTCCATCCAATATGAGTATAAACATGCAAAGGATGGTGGAGGATTACTTTCAAGAGGTAGTTGATATGGAAATGTCAGACAGTCCCTTTCCTTACTGGGAAGAAAAGCAGGCCATTTGGAAACCCATGTACAAACTTGCTTTGCAATACCTAAGCTGCCCACCCTCCAGTGTGTACTCTGAACGAGTGTTCAGCACAGCAGGGAACTTAGTCAGTGATCGCCGTAGAAGGTTACTTCCCAAAAATGTGGAGAAAATGATGTTTATAAAAATGAACTACATCTTCCACGAGGAAGGCCTTCACCATCCAAGACATCCAAGCACTGACTGTTCTCTAATGGCGGATTCAAGCGGCGATGAATTGATAGTCTGTGATGATGACGTACACACTGATGAGGGTGAGGATTAAGCTGAAGATGATGCCGATAACATCTTTTTAAAACTTTCTATGTAAGTGTAGGGTGCAATCTACCCCCAAAGAGGAAAGGGACTTGTGGCATTTCCATATCACATACCATCTTGAAAGGCTGCTGTTAGGGCAATTTATCCTTAAGGGTAGGGTGTCATAGACAGAGTGACCCTAAACTGGCTTTGTCCATTTTTCATAATATTGTACAGTCTATAATGGCTGAATTTTTGGGTATTTTATACAAGTGGAGGGGGGCCTAGAGAGACAGAAACCAAACTGGCTTTTTCCATGTCAATTAATATTGTACAGTCTATAATGGCTGAATTTTTTGGTATTTTATACAAGTGGAGGGGGGCCTAGAGAGACAGAGTGACCCCAAACTGTCTTTCTCCATGTCAATTAATATTGTACAGTCTATAATGGCTGAATTTTTTAGTATTTTATACAAGTGGAGGGGGGCCTAGAGAGACAGAGTGACCCCAAACTGTCTTTCTCCATGTCAATTAATATTGTACAGTCTATAATGGCTGAATTTTTTGGTATTTTATACAAGTGGAGGGGGGCCTTGAGAGACAGAAACCAAACTGGCTTTCTCCATGTCAATTAATATTGTACAGTCTATAATGGCTGAATTTTTTGGTATTTTATACAAGTGGAGGGGGGCCTTGAGAGACAGAAACCAAACTGGCTTTTTCCATTTCTTTACATATTTAACTATAAGTGTAGGGTGTAATATACATTCAAAGACGATGGCTGCATTGCCAATATGCATAGATGGAGAGGAAGACAATCTGTTTTGTGTGTAGAATAGGCCTACCAACGAAGAATTAAACTGTTTTTTTGGATGATTTATTACCTCAACAATTAGATTACTTGTCTCTAAAACAGTTGGAGCACTAAATTGGGTTAATTTAGGCCCAAAAACATGGATTTTCCCAAAAAATAGCAAAACAAAACCAAACAAAACCAAAACCAAAACCAAAACACGCAATGGAGGTTTTGCAAAACCAAAACCAAAACCAAAACACGACGGTAATCCAGATCCAAAACCGAATCCAAAACCAAAACACGGGGGTCAGTGACCATCTCTAATTAAATCCCTTTAATCTCCAAAAACATTTTTACACAACTAATAACCATGGTTGTAAATAATTTCTCTCTGCCTCATTGCCTCTCTTATCTAAGTAATCATTCTCAATAATTCTCTAAATATAAATTATGGGCAGCATGGTGGCTTAGTCCTTAGCTGTTCTGCCCCACAGCACTGGGGTAATGAGTTCTATTCCTAACCCTGGCCTTATCTGTGTGGAGTTTGTATGTTCCTCCCACACTCCAAAAACTTACTGGTAGGTCAATTGACTGCTATCAAATTGACCCTAGTTTCTCTGTCTGTGTGCATGTTAGAGAATTTAGATTGTAAGCTCCAGTGGGACTGATGCAAGTGAGTTCTCTGTAAAGCGCTGCGGAATTAATGGTGCATTCTATAACTTACTGCAACTGTCACTGAGGCATCTTCTTGTAAGGTCAGTCGTGACCAAGCAGGACCTTGTCATTCGGACTCCAAAAGTGGTGTTCAAATACTTTTACGTGTAAAAACCGAGCTGGAAGAAAACAGTAAGGCATTAGAGGAAAATGTATGTTCAGATTCAGAAATGGCACATTTCCCTAAGGAGAGTCTATCCACGAGTGCTATGTGTAATACTGACCATTCTGATAGTGTACCCATAAAGAAGGCCACTTTCAGCATTTCTGCAGATGTGTGCATGAACATCCCAAGTGTAGCCGGTGACACACAAATTAAGGATGTCACTTTGGAATTGCAACAGGATGAGGGGGATATTTGTGCAGCCGACGAGGGCGCTAATGAGGATGTTGATAAGGATGATGCTGTTTGTATAAGTCCTGCACCGGTGGAAGCAGTTTTTGCATGTGATAAGAAGAAGGCCATTGTTATGCCTGGACATAAGACAAAAAAATCCACTTCTTATGTGTGGAATTATTTTTACCTAAATCCTGACAACAGTTGTCTAACCATTTGTAGTGTATGTAAGGTCACAGTCAGTCGAGGTAAGGACCTTAACCATCTAGGAACCTCATCTATGTTATGCCTACCTGTCCTTCACCATATATCATAACTGTCCTTCACCATATATCATACCTATCCTTTATCATGTATCATAACTGTCCTTCACCATATATCATACCTGTCCTTCTTCATGTATCATACCTGTCCTTCACAATATATCATACCTCTCCTTTACCATGAATCATACCTGTCCTTCTTCATGTATCATACCTGTCCTTCACAATATATCATACCTATCCTTCACCATGTATCATATCTATCCTTCACCATGTATCATACCTATCCTTCATCATATATCATACCTATCCTTCACCATGAATCATACCTATCCTTCATCATATATCATACCTGTCCTTCACCATGTATCATACCTATCCTTCACCAGGTATCATACCTATCCTTCACCATGTATCATACCTATCCTTCATCATATATCATACCTGTCCTTCACCATGTATCATACCTATCCTTCACCATGAATCATACCTATCCTTCATCATATATCATACCTGTCCTTCACCATGTATCATACCTATCCTTCATCATATATCATACCTATCCTTTACCATGAATCATACCTGTCCTTCATCATATATCATACCTATCCTTCACCATGAATCATACCTGTACTTCATAATATATCATACCTGTTCTTCACCATGTATCATACCTATCTTTCACCAGGTATCATACCTATCCTTCACCATGTATCATACCTATCCTTCATCATATATCATACCTGTCCTTCACCATGTATCATACCTATCCTTCACCATGTATCATACCTATCCTTCATCATATATCATACCTATCCTTTACCATGAATCATACCTGTCCTTCATCATATATCATACCTATCCTTCACCATGAATCATATCTGTCCTTCATCATATATCATACCTGTCCTTCACCATGTATCATACCTATCCTTCACCATGTATCATACCTATCCTTCACCATGAATCATACCTGTCCTTCATCATATATCATACCTGTCCTTCACCATATATCATACTATCCTTCACCGTGTATTATACCTATCCTTCATCATATATCATACCTATCCTTCACCATGTATCATACCTATCCTTCATCATATAGCATACCTGTCCTTCACCATATATCATACCTATCCTTCACCATGTATCATACCTATCCTTCATCATATATCATACCTGCCCTTCACCATATATCATACCTGTCCTTCAACATGTATCATACCTGTCCTTCACCATATATCATACCTGTCCTTCACCATATATCATACCTGTCCTTCACCATATGTCATAACTGTCCTTTACAATGTATCATACTTATCCATCACCATATATCAAACCTGTCCATCACCATATGTCATACCTGTCCTTCACCATATATCATAACTGTCCTTTACCATGTATCATACCTGTCCTTACCCATATATCACAACTGTCCTCACCATGTATCATACCTGTCCTTCCCCGTGTATCATACTTGTCCTTCACCAAATATCATACCTGTCCTTCACCATGTATCATACCTGACCGTCCACCTCTGCTGGTTCTAGAGGAGGCTATCGCTGTCATGCTGCACAGGCCTATATGAAACCAATGTACTACTGTAGGGGAATAAATAGAATTTAGCACCTTTTTGGGTGGTTTTTATTAGACTTCAGCATGTTTTCCAAAGTGCTTCAATTAATCAGTTTAATTGTGTTTAGTGGTTTAGTGTAGCTATACTGAATACTACCCTGTGTTCAGTAATCCGAATCCCTATGTTAATTTTGGTTTTTAGTTGTGTTGCTTTGTTATCATTGGTTCACTGTTCACAACCAATAACTTGTTCTTCAGCATGCAACACATGAGGAATTTCATATTATTTATCAATACGCTCAGCTGGGCTGTATAGTTTTACTAGAAAAGTCCCAATACAATCCTTATGCATACGTGCCTACTCTCCAGGAATGCCCGGAAGACTCCCACATTTCTAAGCGCTGTCCCGAGTTCTTGTAGAGCTGTACAACCATCAGCTTCCTGCACACTTCCCTAGTGAGGCACATGGTTTAATTCCGTGATTCGTGTAGTTCGAAGAGGAGATCCAAACTGTTGGCAAGTATGATCTTATGTATTTATGTATGTATGTTTTATGTATGTCATGCACATCATTGTATGTAAATATATATTATTGTTAATTAGCCAATGTCTGTAGAAGTGGAAGGCTTAAAAAACACCAATCAGCATTACATTACTGTAATATAAAGGTGAGGCGTCCATTATCCAAAATACATCCCATAGATTGTAAGCTTGCGAGCAGGGCCTTCTCACCTCTTTGTCTGTTTTACCCAGTTTGTTTATTAGTTTACTATGTTTGTTCCCAATTGTAAAGCACTACAGAATATGTTGGCGCTACATAAATAAATAAATGCTGATGATGATGATGATACATGGGACTATGCTTTCAGAATACCTTCTATTTTTTTTAAGTACCTTACCTCAAATATAATAAATTATAAATAGAAAAGACTCCAGTCTTTCCAGTTACTACCCCTGTCATTCCTCTCCTCATGGCATGTTTAGCAGTGCTCCTCACAGTAACTGAATACACTTTGTGATCATGTCTGTGTGTATGAGATTGTCACCAAATAGCAGCAATTATTTACACTCTTCCTTTCTGATTTTCAGGATTATCTGGTTAATGGTTTTCCAGGTAAAATATCAGTATTTATAATGGTAACTATCCCTCATGTGACCCTTCCTTCCATTCTTATCTCCATCTGATATTTCACAGAATCATCCACTTTTCCAGAATTCCTAACATGAGATCGTACCAAGGAGTATTGCGGCATGGGGACGGCTCATGTTCTGCTGATCCACTGATTGGTTATAAACAAACCTCCTCCGTATATCAGCTGGCAGTCTGTATATGTGGTATCCAGGGCCTACAATAGGATTCCAGGGCCCCAGTGGGTGTGCCTCTTTTGGGCACCTAATAGACTTGGCTTATAAGGGATGACCACGTTGACCAGTGGAAAGCTATTGCTTCTCTCAGTCACTCTCCTCCATCCACAATCTGGCTCTGATGGGGCTGCAGATGAAGCCAGAGCCCCTTCTGTCCCCACCTAATCACCACCTTCCCTGGTGGACCTACATTGACCAAAAAGCTACCTAGCTATACCTAATGCGATATTTGGGGGAGAACAGCAGAGAGAAGGATGGTGCAGGCGGGGGAGCATTTCCTGCATTTATGGCTATGCCTGTGGTCATATTGTGAGATATTTGGAAGAGGCCTGAGTATGGCAAACACTGAAGAGTAACAAAGTAGTCCAAAAACTGAGAGCAAGACTCTGGGTTATGGTGACTTCTCATGTGGTCTGGGAAGACTGCAACCAAGCTGACAGCGAGCACAGTCCATCACTCTGCTGACAGCGAGCACAGTCCATCACTCCGCTGACAAGATCCACAGTCACTCCACTGACAGCGAGCAAAGTCCATCACTCCGCTGACAAGGAGCACAGTCCATCACTCCGCTGAAAGCGAGCACAAACCATCACTCTGCTGACAGCAAGCACAGTCCATACTCCGCTAACAGCGAGCACAGTTCGTCACTCCACTGACAAAGAGCACAGTCCATCACTCCGCTGAGAGCAAGCACAGTCCATCACTCCGCTGACAACGAGCACAGTCCATCACTCCACTGACAGCGAGCACAGTCCATCACTCCGCTGACAGCGAGCACAGTCCATCACTCCGCTGACAGCGAGCACAGTCCATCACTCCGCTGACAGCGAGCACAGTCCATCACTCCGCTGACAGTGAGCACAGTCCATCACTCCGCTGACAGCGAGCACAGTCCATCACTCCACTGACAGCGACCACAGTCCATCACTCCGCTGACAGCGAGCACAGTCCATCACTCCGCTGACAGCGAGCACAGTCCATCACTCCACTGACAGCGAGCACAGTCCATCACTCCGCTGACAGCGAGCACAGTCCATCACTCCGCTGACAGTAAGCACAGTCCATCACTCCGCTGACCAGCTATCTGGGACACATAAGTACTTTCTTCATGTTGCTACTTATCACACTTTAGAGACTGAGAAAGAGGTACCTCTACACATTTCAGGGGCCGGATCTATTAATATTTAAAAAGTTCATTGTTTACACACCAATATAGCTGTCTACCCTGTTTGAAGTTAATCCCATCACTCATTCCTCAATTGGGACCGACATTTTCCAGAAATGTGTTGCACTGTCTGCAATTTGCGGTACAACCTCTTTGTGACCTCCACATAAACACTCACGTCTATATGTAACCTGGGTTACCTTCGTTATATGTGCACCAACAGTGCCACAAATACTTTATTCTGATTACTTTATATGGTCACCATGTTAGTTATTGTTTGGCTGATGACTGGCTGTGAGTGTTATTCATACGTTGTTGTTAATATTGCTTCACAATTGTCCATTCAAGGCTTGTTTGTTATAATGTGTAGCCAACCCTTTATGATACATTCCTTCCCCCCCCTCATTCACCATCTTTCCTACCACTGAAATTAAACCATAGTGGTTTCCAACGTATACCCATTGTCTGCGTATAGTGTTATCAAGTGCAGTCATCTGAGTCAATCCCTGCTATAAAGATCCCTGCCCACCTCCCACAAGTCACTGTGAGGACTCAGGTACAGGCACCGCACAAGGAGAGATGGTGAGAATTCCTTGTATACACTATTTATCAACACCCCTCAGAGAACCAGTGTATGCAGCTTATTGTAAACAAGAATCACACAGAGTTTACTTTGAAATATTTTTTTATTTAACAATATGCAGAGATGCAATTGAAATATTGCTGAAGTTTTATTTATTAACCAACACTGCCAGCGCCCAGGGAACCCCAAATATCTTGGTGCAGTCAATTTAACCAATTCACCAGTATTTCTGTAATAACAGCCATTATTCTGATCATGTTTGGGGCTCCCAGGGATCTGGTTTCAGAGTTACTGATCTATAGATCCAGAGGAAGGCGAAGAAAACCCTCAGAGACATTTCATTTTTCTCAGAGGGGAAAAAAATTCCTTCCTGACTCCACGTATGGCAATCGATTGTCATCCTGGATCACATATATATATATATATATAACTGCATATTGCTGTATATACCTGTAGAGATGACATAAGGGGGAGGGAGCCCTGCTCGTAGGAGCTTACAATCTAATGAGATGAATCTTGCCCACTAGGGCTTACAATTTGATTCATCTATATAGAAGGGGGAAGGGAGCCAGGGTTGCCATCAGGGTAGTACGGCCAGTACAGCTGTAAGAGGCCTCTCGGTCCGGGCCCCCTGGACTGTCTGGGCCCCTTACTCTGACAGATCCGCCCCCCTTTATTATGATGGGGAAAAGGAGAGGGGCTCATTTACTGTGATTGGGGGGGGCAGAGGGGCACATTTACTGTGATCTGGGGGGGAACATTTGCTGTGATTGGAGGGGCAGAGGGGCACATTTACTATGATAGGGGGAGGGGAACATTTACTGTGATTGGGAGGGAGGGAAACATTTACTGTGATGGGGGAGAGGGGAAAATTGATGGGGGGGCGGAGGGGCACTGCCAGTTTAACTAGTACTAAGTCGCAGTTTCTGATGGCAGCCCTGAAGGAAGCCCTGCTCGTAGGAGCATACAATCTAATGAGATGAATCTTGCTTGCTAGGGCTTACAATTCATCTATATAGAAGGGGGAAGGGAGCCAGGGTTGCCATGAGGGTGGTACGGCCAATACAGCTGTAAGGGGCCTCTCGGTCCGGGCCCCCTGGACTGTCTGGGCCCCTTACTCTGACAGACCCGCCCCCCCTTTATTATGATGGGGAAAAGGAAAGGGGCTCATTTACTGTGATTGGGGGGGGGGCCAGAGGGGCACATTTACTGTGATCTGGGGGGAACATTTGCTGTGATTGGAGTGGCAGAGGGGCACATTTACTATGATAGGGGGAGGGGAACATTTACTGTGATTGGGAGGGAGGGAAACATTTACTGTGATGGGGGAGAGGGGAACATTGATGGGGGGGCGGAGGGGCACTGCCAGTTTAACTAGTACTAAGTCGCAGTTTCTGATGGCAGCGCTGAAGGAAGCCCTGCTCGTAGGAGCATACAATCTAATGAGATGAATCTTGCCTGCTAGGGCTTACACTGTGATTCATCTATTCAGAACGGGAAGGAAGCCTATACAGATACAATTACAATCTTCTCATTTACCGCTTCAATAGTGACGACAGAGCAGCGGATCCCACGACGTAGCAGTTACATCTGCGTTTGAAGATGTTATAATCCCATAGATGTAAAGATCCTTTGGTCCTGTCAGTGATCTGGGGATTCAACCTCCCAACTGACTGACTGGAGCAGCTTCTGGTCCTTATATCATGATCATTACATCACAATGTCCTGGTCTCCATGGGAACTCTGTCACCTTCTATGATGTCATCACTGGCTCTGATCTAGGAAGTATAACAGGTGTAATAAGATGATATATACTATTATATAAAGCTATGTGATGTGCATGATCTTATACATACAACAAAAGAATATATTTGGAACTATAGTACCACCATTTATAAACACCATACATAAATAAAAACCGTATGAATTGGAAGTATTTAAAATGAATAATCATGTTCTAAATAATCAAATTAACAATTTATTCCTTTAAAAATTAAATGTACCGTAAATAATAAATTGCCCATAACTGAATCTGGAATATCATTAGTCACAAGAGATCTTACAGTCCCTGGAAGTTCTGCTACATAAACCTGATCACTGCCCCCTGTATGTTGTGTAGCGTTGTTAGATGTTCACACATTATGGGGCTTCTGTAGAGTTTGATGCAAGAGTATTTTTTGGGTACATTTTTTGTACTGAGCATGCCCACAAAACATGCATCTAAGATGCATGGACCAAAATGGCACATGGCTCATGACTGTATTAGGGCATGGGCCATAGAGTTAGAAGACGGCTGTCATTGTGTTACTTCAGCATTACAGGAGTGGTCCAGTGGAGGGGGCCCCAGTGCAGGAACACCCACCGATGTACTAGTATGCATGCTTTAACATGTGTTTGTATTGACAAGCAACTGCAAAAATATATTTTATGCTCAGTAGGAATTAAAAAATTCTAATAAATTTATTTCACGGGGAAAAAATAACAAAACACTTTATTTTTCTTTTTAAGTGTTTTAACATTAATGCCTTTTTTATTATCAGGTAACAATAATGCAATATTGTTTTTTATTTCCTGTGTGTTTCTTTTGCAAATTCACAATTTGGACGCATCCTGCTGCGTCCGGTGTCGTAGAGCACAGCAGACCTGCCCCAATTTCAAAAGCACACGTATCTTGAGATCCATGCCATGCTTAACTCTGGTGGACTCAAAGTCTAAATACGTGCGTATAATACTAAGCCATAGTTGCCTACTCTCCCGGAATCTCCTGAATTTCTAGGAGTCACAGCAACCTCTCGGTTCCAGGCCAGTTTGTTACTGTTGGGGACAAGGCTTATTGACGCGATTCGCACGTCATTGCTGTAATAGGTTAAAATGGTTGTGACAGCTCAGGGGGCGGAGTCAAATGAAGCATCCAGCTTGACCACGCCCAAAACAAATCGCCAACAAGATCTCCCCACCTGGAACTCAAAAGTTGGCATGTATATACTGAATGCGGGTTGTGCTCAGAATATGTACCTTGATGAATCAGGCCCTTAGCTTCTAAGTTATAGGTTCCAGTCACATCTAGTTTCCAGGATACATGCTCTAGACACATCTAGGTTTTAGAATATAGATTCTAGGCACATATAGGTTCTAGGCACATATAGGTTCTAGGACATAGGCTCTAGACACATTTCGGTTCTAGGATATAGGTTCTAGGCACATATAGGTTCTAGGATATAGGTTCTAGGCACATATAGGTACTAGTGTATAGGTTCTAGGAAATAAGTTCTACGCACATATAGGTTCTAGGCACATAAAGGTTCTAGGATATAGGCTCTAGACATATTTGGGTTCTAGGATATAGTTTCTAAGCACATATAGGTTCTAGGATATAGGCTTTAGACACATTTAGGTTCTAGGATATAGGTTCTAGGCACATATAGGTCCTAGTTTTTAGGTTCTAGGAAATATGTTCTATGCACATATAGGATCTAGTGAATAGGTTCTAGGATATAGGTTCTTGGCACATATAGGTTCTATGCACATATAGGTTCTAGGATATAGGCTATGAGGTATTATATGATCAGGTCTTGCCCGTAGGTCTTACACAATTCTGCAGCTACAATTCTGTCATCATAACATACACTCCAATACCAATACAAGGTACAATACTGAGGGGGTGAGTATGGTCCATGAAAACTTTCACGCAGAAAGATGCTAAAAGTGTTTACAATCGAATGAGTTAGATTCATTAGCATTCATTGAATTTATAATATAATATAAGGAACTAACTTACTTTGCATGTCTT